>JASANE010005747.1:0-30617 GCA_030248225.1 Trileptium ribeirensis | reverse complement strand
CCTGGCCCCTATGATGGCCCACGTGTCTAGAGGTATGGAGGTCCCCCTGAGGGAGGGTCATCCCCTAAGCCTGCTCACAGGTAATAGGGCGGACCCGTCATTCCCTCATATCCGGTTACCGAATCCTATACCCTATGCCAGGACCAAAATTTCCTAACGGTGGAGTCCATTTTGTAAAGATTTTGGTGAGCCGAAGGATCATCCCATAACCCGGGGACCCCTTAAGCGAAGGAATAGTTTTGTCCTAGTTTGACGCAAGGCTCAGCTGACTAGGCCTTATCAGTTTACGGTATTCGAGGATTATATTGAAGGTGGGGAAATATTTTCCTTGATACACTTAGGGACCTGTACGCCGAAACGTGTTACTCGCGGGGCGGGCAGGGATGCGGGCGCGAGCGGAGTTAGCTGAAGCGTTAAGAAATTTAAATTGACTGCAGGGGTGAAATTGCGTATGATTCGGGTGGGGCCTTGATTTAACTAAAAAGAAACGTTGGGTCAAACAGTATTGAACATACCTTAGAGGGACCTACGTTTTCGCGCAACCGGGCGTACCTATTTAAAATCAAGCTATTTCGCCTACCCAAGATAACACGCAAAAATCTTTTACTTCTTGGTTTTCCCTTTTCTTAGCACAATAAAACATAAGCACACTTTTATAAACGCAAAAATAGTACCCACTTGGGTGTATAGAATAATGGCGTTATTTACATCCAAGGTGGACCAGGCCTCTAGCCCACGCGCGTGGTCCTGGCCTCAGCGATACGTAGCGATTAGATTACAAACAGCAGGAATTTGACCCCCCTCTTTTTCTTGCAACTCCCGTTGGATAACGAAATGATTTCTCGTGAGCGACAATTGGCTCTTTTCGAAACGCAGAACCCTCGACCCAAAATTTGTTACTTAACTCTGCTCCTTTAATTCACCTTCACATTACTGTTAGAAATTTTGGCGCCGTTGTAGCACCAAACGAAATTCTCCTTTGAGTTGCCCTACTCGAACCACAGGGGCGCGGGCGTAGCACTTACGGGGGCGTGAGGTATCCGATGGACACCCCAGCACCCGCCAGGGCTGTCCCCATCCCTATGCGTACGCAAGAAAATTTGGAAAAACTCTGTAGAACGCCTCGGGTGGCCCTCTTCCACGCGTCCGATGTCGAAGAGTCCACCGGAGCGAAGGATGATATTCGAGATATTCACTGCCCAAAATTTGTTCCGAGCGTGCGGCCTCATCAGTGAAATTTTCGAACTGTTCGGACTATAATCACTATTGTCAGTGGACAAAATTTCCTAAAGCCAAGTGAAACGAAACCAAACACTACGAATCAATACACCCACCGGGCGTCCACATCAGACACTACCCAGTGGGTGGGGAACCAGTCGAGTGCGGGAGAAAATTCCCAAATTTTCTGCAATTTAAACGCGATTTTGACCACAATTTGTCCAACGCTCAACCCATTTCCACGGCGCGGGCGCAGCACTTACGGGAGCACGGGGCATCCAATGGACACCACAGCGCACGCAAGGGCTGCCCCTGGTCCTAAGCTCGAGCAAAAGTTCAAAAGCATCGGAAAACCCCGGGCGGGCCTCTTCCGCACGGCTGCATGCCGAAGAGTCCACCCGGGCGAAACGAAAAATCAAAAAACAAGGAAAACGAAAAGTAGACGAGAGAGCAAAATCTACGGCGACAACCGCCGACTAAAGCGTCAAATTTTAAAGTTACACCGCACGACCGGTCCCGCTCTAGAAGGGTACAGCTTTCTTTTATACCGACTGTCGCCCCCTATGTCAACTGTCCGAGAAAACCCTAAAATATTTCAAATTTTAAAACTTGGCACCAATACCGTCATACAAGCAAAACGATAACCACTCTTATACGTGTAAATGTACATACATATAATATTCGTTGAGCGCGATCATACCACAATAGAATAAACGCCTGGGCGGCGAACAACACATAAAAGGCGACACATAGCAAGAGAACTGCCGCGAGCGATAGCTGGGCAGTGTCCGAAACGTGCCAACAAGGCACGTAAACAACTAAACCTCGCCCTGGTCGGGGCGACAAAATTTTAAAATCAAAATATAACGGCGCTCGGGGCGCCGTTTTCTCATAGGGATATCGGCACATTTTTGCCGATATCTCGGGATCTAGAAACAGTAGGCGGCCGGGGGCAGGACCAAAATCATGCCCTGGCAGGCCGGCTACTGAAAGAAATTTAATATTTAATGTATGTTTTATAGGAAGCCTGTTAGAGGCCGATTTAGGCGTAAGAAACAGAGAATTTTGGTGTCCCTTTTAAGTTCAGGGGATCCTGAGCGGGCCCGTGGGGGCGGGCGGCCCTGGTTTTCAGCTAAACAGTTAGGGTGGGACCCAATAAGTGTCCCGGGCTCCAAAAATCGGGGAGTTTGGATTATTTTAGGTGTCCTTTTAGGCTTAGAAAATTGGAGGCTCAAACGCCTGTTTGGGAAGCCGTAAGTATTTAGGGAATCCGCATTTTTAGACCCGCCGGGACAATTTGACACCCCTAGGAGGTTCTGAAGATGGTTTGGTCACCCTAGTTCCCCTAAGGTTCGTATAAAACCCAAAAATCGAACTTTTATCGTTACACCCCAAAATAATGCCTCAGAAAATTTGTATCCAGTATTTCAGTTGTCTTTGACCGAAAATTCTATTTAATTGAACATGATCGGCCTGAGTATCGGTAGTTCGAACTCCTCCTAACAAATTTATGCCCCTCCCCCTTTATATATCATACACAATACGTATCATAAGCACCGCGCAACAAGTATAAGATAATATGCAAAACACTTTATGCACACAATATCCCAACACTTTTAATTCAGAAGGATCGACCGGACACCCCTAATCGTGATACCCTTTTTTACGCTTTCGGTGCCAAAATCATCCCGGGCACCTTCGGGCGATGGAGTGTGACCTTACGAGTACGTCACATACAAATTACAATTGTTTATTTTTACAACAGATACAATGTTACATAATTATCAGTCCCTATAGAGGCCACACTCCGCCGGTATCCGGTCGTAAGTTCCCTTCATTCCCTATAATTTTAGTGCACTTTTAACGTTTTATCGTTTTCATGAAATTGGGGCTGTTACATCTCTTAAAACTTTTTTGGATTTATTAGACTCCTTACTTAGGGTAGAAGTGTAAATCGAATGGAAAGATGGTTATGAGTGAAATTTCGCCTTAGATCCATGGATGTACAGCCTGTGATTCGGTTTTAGCTTGAAAATTTTGAGGATTGTTATGATTTCAACGTAAAATTTTCAAAGGTTTTAAATTTATGCATGAAAATTTAAGAAGATTTGCGGAAAATTTGGAGAAAATTTGCCAGATTCCCAGAATTTCCGCAAAAATTTGGTAAATTTTGGTAAATATTCGATAAATTTTAATAAAATTTGATAAGTTTCAGTAAATTTGTATAAATTCCAGTAAAAGGTTATAAATTTCAGGGCAGAAGGGCGACTTGGTGTTATCCGATATCCCTGTGTACGCAGGAAAACGTGAAAAACGTCGCCCCTTCTCCCTTATTTTCCGACAATTTTCGAAGTTTTCCCATATTTTCTAAACTGTTAAAATTGGGTTTAAGTTCGTGTGAAATATCTTGTTATGCTTTCTCACATTGTTTCCTTTTATACACATTATCCATTATACCAATCATACATTTTATATGATTATCAAATATGCGTATATACATTTGAAGTGACACGTACCTCCAGGGGTTTGACTATTGGTCACTCCCGGGAAAGAGTCCGGACTGCCAGGGTGCCTGACCCAGGAGTTCCCTATAAATCGCCTATTCTTTCGAAAATTTCATGGATCTATAATTTGACGAAAAGAAACCAGACCTGGTATTCTCTGAGTATTTCGGTATTAGGCTGATTCAGTTTGGATCGGTTCATACTATTAGTACCTCTGATTTAGCCAGCTTCGAGCAATGCTTCCTAAGAAATTTTGCTTAGCTTCGTTCCGCACGCTTTCGCTACCGCTCGCCGCCGCTAGACCTAGTTGGAGCTCCTTCGTAATTTCGATCAGCCCTCGCATTAACTATCCTCTTGCAGTGCCGTAGTCGCTGTACTTTAGCGCGTTTAGTATAGACCTCAATGTGTTAAGCGCCTTAGCTCGGCGTCCCTAACTAAACGGCTCACCCACTCATGCAAGTTCTGCCGACAATAATGCGACACCATCGGCTCGTCAAACTGTGGTCTTTCTTGCCATTATTGCGTAGCGTAGATCCCTTGAGGTGTATGGTCCCGGTACGACGATTCCGCCTGAAGCTCCGCGTGGCGTGGTGGATAGCGTGATATCTGCAGGGTAGAAATGTTGTCCCTCGCGTATTCCAACACCTACTGTCGGTACGCCAAACGGGACTTCCTCACTGGTAGCCACTATTCTTTCCATCGCGGTCACTGGTACTGTATGTTGTCCATATTCTACCTGCGTATCTCGGCTACCAGGTTCTGGTATGTATGAAAAGACCTCCTGACTAGTAACCTGCTCTTGTGCTATTGGTGGCGAAGATGGTTCTATTTCCCTATCCGGATCAGTCAGGGGGATCCGGTTCCTGACCGTCCTTGGATTTTGGGGTTCGTAGTCGCCCGTCCGATACTCAATATGTTCCATTGCGGCTTGCTCGGCCTCAATCTCAGCATAGGTCCGACGGTATAAGTTAGGGTCATTGGGATCACCCATTTCTATACTTTCAGTATCCGAACTATCACTGATTGCTGTTCTTACGGTGCGTACTGCTACTTCGTCTACTGGTTCTATCTCGGTGACGAAATCTCTGTCAGCGATAATTCGTTGGGTTGCTTCAGTTAAACCTCTTTCCAGTACGGAAGCGTGTACCTGTCCTAACCAATCTCCTACATTGGGTATCGGATCTAATGCCCTAAAACACGGCTTGGTCCTATTAATGTGCACGACATGCGCCGTACCTTCTGGGTTAGAGTGCATTCGTACACGCATGCATGGCGTGGTGATCCCTAATATTTCGTATGGTCCGCACCATCGAAGCGTGAGCTTTCTAGATGTTCCTAGGGTGGTATCGTGCCTATAAACCCAAACCAACTCTCATGTGTGGTAGCGTGGTTCGCGAGCTCGTCTATCATACCTTAGCCGGTTTAATTCTTGGGCGGCTTTCATTGATTGGTAAGCGCGCTCCCGAATAGAAGGCATCCAGCGCTGCGCGTTGGCCCTGTAGGAATGTGCTCCTGTGTATCCAGTGGCTGCACTATGTGTGTCATATTCTCCGGGCAACCTAGGGTAAAAGCCATGTATTAGCAGGAATGGTGGGTATTTTGTCGCTGTGTGTACCGAGGAGTTATAGGCCATTATGCAAAACGGCAGGGATACATCCCATGAGTGGTGGCCATCCTGTGGTACACTCACTCGTAACAAGTATAGTAGTGTCCTATTAAATCTTTCAATTTAACCACTTACCTGAGGGTGATAAGCTAAACTCATGTGCCGAAATATGTGCATTTCCTGACACAGCTCTTCGAACATGTGCGCTGTGAAGGCACCGCCTCTATCAGAATATAGCTCCCTGGGAGCTCCGTACTTATTGACTACCTCATATAGGATTATATGGGCAGCTGTGTGAGCATCCTGGTGCCTTATTGGCACTGCTATTGCAAATTTTGTAAACTGGTCTATGAATGCAATAACATAGCGATTGCCTGCCTGGGACCTAACCTGAATATCCAGTATGTCCACAAATACACGGTACATTGGTTGATTTGCCAACGGAACCCTACCCAATCCGGTGATTATCCGCGAGATTGGGTCCTTCGCGGACTGGCATAGAGTGCACCGCCTGATGCATTGTTGTACGTGTTCGGACATACCCTTCCAATAATAGAACTGTTTTAATTTAGCTCGTATTAATACTCCTTGAGCGGTGGTGTACACGTCGGTATGGTTGACCTTGGTCCAACCAATGCGCTGTTCCTGCATATGCGGCGCGTGTCATCTGGAGTGTCTTCGCCCATGATGATCCAATCCAAACAGCGTGAAGTATGGTCGGTGGCCAAAGCGTGAACCTCGCAAAAAGCAATGCCAGGTCGCGTGTTGCATGCGTGCAAGTTCAGCACCTCGTATCGTGCCTGTTCGACTCGCGTGGCGTATTCCGGCAGAGGTAGTCTCATGTGTGCGCTGCGCTCTGGTACATTCCAACCGACGTTGTATATCCGAAAATAAGGCCGGACGTCGTCCGACGTAACCAGCGGTACCCTTAAGATGAATGCATATTTGAACGTGCCCAGGTAAATGTGCACTGGGTAAATTTGCCCAAACTGGTAGGCTAGCGCCGGTTCGCGTATCAATATGGTTTGCCCTATTCTTGGATCCGTTTCGAATAGACGCTTTAGTGTCGCGGCATCCACTACCTTGGGTGATAACTGCCCGCTCATCATGGCTTCCATGACGGCGTCGACTGAAGAGCGCAGGCTAGTGCGAAACATATGGTTTACCAATTCGCGATGTACCTCGGTCACGTAGCGTTGTTCCTGACACCTAACCTGTTCTATCATGCCAACCACTTCCTGCATCTCATGGTGCAAGAAGGAGTAAAGCTCCTCGTTAGCGCGTATTAATTTCAAAATTGCTCGCGAATTACCCTGAGCCACACTATATGTGTTTCGCATTTCCTTAGACAGTGCTACCACCTGTTTATTTAGATCTTTTAGATGCACTGCATTTGTGAAGGCTACCCCTACTTCTAGAAATCCTGTAACTACGCCAGCAGCTCCAGCTAGTGCGGCGAGAAACCTTTTCTTACGGGCCTTAGGCTCTTCACAAAAATGAACGTTCGCTTCGCAATATTTGCGCATTAGAGCCATATAATAACTTGTATCTAATACGCCTTGATATGTGCTCCTTAATTATCGCTCCAACTCTTGAATTTTCCGTTGTAGATCCGGCATGGTAGTACAATTCGGGTTGGGACAGCAGTTTTCCAGGCATGGTTTACCCCTGGGAGTGTAGACACACCAGGCTATCCCGGTTGCTTGCCTGCTCGGTTGTAACCTATCTAGGGACAATCGCAAGACGATCGGTAGAAAAGTGGATCGCGAGGCTGTTATTACGAGACCCTGTGGTTCGATCAAGGTGTCCACTTGTTGGTTGACCATGGCTCCTAAGCGTGCTACCTGGTCTGAAAATGGCGTGGCGATTGCCTGGGTTTGACCCATTTGTTGAACGATAAGCAGGAAAACTACTAGTCCCACGAATCCAATCCCTCGGCTCCACAATTCTGCAGCTACTGCATATCGTTAGCTTTGTCGGTTTGAGAGGGGCCGTACCGACCTGGTCAGTATTGCTCGGCCACCCTCAGTTGCGTCCACGTACGGTTCGTTTTCGAGATCGTCATTGCCCGAAAGTGAGTCGAGGTCGGAAACCACGTCGTCTGAGTCGAGCGTCGCGATAGCGGACATGTTGAACTTGTCCTCGCTCATATCACTGGGCGCTGTACTCAACTCGCTCTCGAGCTCCTCCTCGTCGATGAAAGCTATGTCCGCGTCCGGGTTGACAATCGAGCCGGCGTCCATGTCGTCGTTCAGATCCGCTTGCCAGATATTTTGCGCTGGCTGGCGCAGCCATAATAGTCTCAGATATAGCAGTTCTTCGCGTTTCACCACGCTATCTACTTGTTTAAAAATAGCATTCGCTATGACTGCATATACAATGTGGTCAATTGACAGCACCGGTGCAATGGGACCGGATTCGCCATATTCAGTAACGAGGTAGTCCAGCAAATACGGTGCGCTGGTCATAGTTTCTAGCCATTCTAGGTTAGCTTCCCTGTAGGTGGTCAACTCAGAAGCGGTGTGCAACCCATATGTACGGCTTGGTTGGATAGTAATAGTTCCATTGCGTCGGACTATGCCATATTCGGCAGACAAATTTCTTGTATAGTCCCACTCGCCATGACAGGTGACAAAAGTGCAACCGCTGGTGGGCATAAAGTTGGTGTTGTGTTGTCCCTCGCACGCCTGGCATATCTGAAGGATAGGAATCTGAGAACGGTATATTTTGTAATGGCCTCGGTAATACTCATTGAGTTTAACACCCGGGCAACTAATTCCAGTAAGCCTTTGAGGTGTTTCACCATACTACTGCTGACATGGATCTCGGCCATAGTGTGCAAGAACGGAGATGCGAACCCTAGCAGCCCGGACACAACGGCAGCGTCCCGCCGTCGCTCCAGTGGGGCCGTTCCAGCCGCTCGGGCCAGGAGCAACTGGTGGGCATGGCATATCCGCTCCGACACAGGTATGACTCTTCGATAAAACAAGGCCCTAGCGAGTACCTGTTCTCTTCCTGGGCGTAGGCGAGGGGGTATGAATGAATAGCGGGGCACTTTCCCAGGTCCCAAAGTTATGATTGTCGGTGCGAACTCGGATTCTGGACCCAATAATATTAATCGTTCCTCGCGGGGCAATCCCTGTAGAATTAGAGGCTCCACCTTTTCTTCGGTAGGGCCCTTGGAAAATATCTTTCTCAGCGCGAGGTCAAGATTGTGTTGTGTATTGGTTTGTGTGCTTAGTGGATGCGTGGCCTGTTCTGTTAGTGCTATCGGATCGTCATTAAGTTCTGTGGCTGGGTTTGCGTCAATGAGGTTCCAAAGCGGTCTAATTCGCAATGATCTAGGTGTAGCCAGTGTTTGCTCAATTATGTCCATCAGGTTAACCGGCAATCCGGTCCTCCCATATCCGATTTCGTTAACTATTTCTCTACTTAGGTAACAGGTAACTATCTCTGGTTGTGTTGCTGATTGTTCCACAATTCGGTTATTTGCTCGGGCGTTTATGTCCAATTCGGGTACCATAGGTTTCACAATCATAATATTCGAGCTTAGGCTAGCAGTTATTGGTTTCCTTAGGTCAATATTAGGTTCCACTTGTTCCTTCGGTTCTAATGTCTTACTCTCACCGTTCAAGATTAGGCTCATGGTTGCTCGACTATCATGATCATCCATGAGAGAAGTATCCTCGGCACTCGGCTCAATTTTGTCTCCATATGGCTCGGAACCCTTTTCACTCACAAGCGGCATAGCTTCTCCTCCCGGTTCTACACACACGCTGGAGGCATCGGTTCCGGCCGACTCACATTCGAACGCACACATGTTCACCTGCCAGTTGGTTGGCTATACCACGACAGACTCAACCCGCAGTCTCCGACCTGGTCAGATCCCACGGCCCCTACACTTAGGGATCGAGCTCTACGCGAGTTTGATCCTACATATAAATTACAATTTTGAACGGAGCTCGGGCCATCGGGACGGCTCACTTCCCAACGCCTCCCTTCTCCAGACCAGTGTCCTCTACGGTCTTCCCCGGCCTCTAAAGAATTTAGGGTACACATACGCTCTCGAATTTTGAACGGAGTTAGGACAATCGGGCTGACCCGTTTCCCGAAGGTCTCCATCGCCCTGACCAGTGTCCTTTACGGTCTTCCCCGGTCGGTTGAAACGCTACAGGGGCCTCACACGGCCGCCCTAAATTGGTGGGAGCCAGTTTGGTATCGGATGCATCCACTAGGTTAAGTTCACTTAGTTCCCTTGGTTCTCGGTTCCCTTCCGCTAGGTTACTTGGTACTCCATTCCATCCACTAGGTTCCGCTAGGTTAAGTTCCATTAGGTTCTCCACATCCGCTAGTCCATTAGGTTCACTATTAGGTTCCATTAGGTTCACTAGTTCCTCCGCAGGTTCTTCTGGTTCCGTTACATACATACAATTTTGAATAAGCCTGTGGAAAGTCGCGGGTTCACCAGGTTGTGCCGTGCCGGCGTTAGAGCCATCGCCTGACACGCGACCCCTATTAATCGGCCCCGAAGTCCGAACGGCGTCTCTCTAGGTTCCATTCCATTAGGTTCATTTAGTTCTCCATCCGCTAGGTTCTTAGGTTCCATCCGATGTGCAGCCGCCTGAGATGGGTTACACGTGCCAGCGGTTGGGTCATTGCTGGACACGGATGCCCTATTAATCGGCCCCCGAAGTTCGAACGGCCACCTCCCATATTTCTCACTCGGCACATCAGGATCATTAGATTCCTTTGGTTCCATTAGGTTCTCGGTTCCGCCTCCCCTCTCACTCGTCTCGGTATCTCGGTTTCCATCACTTTGCGCTGACTCCAATTTGGGATATACATATAAATCGGTCGGCCGACCATTACTCACAGGGCCACGAGTCACACCCTGCGCGCCAGGGGTCGGAGACAGTGAAACCGAGCGCCAAGTACGCCGAGCGATAACTACAGCAATGAATTACTAGTTCCACACAACTCTCAATTATATTAAGTGTCGGTGAGTACTGTAAGCATGATTATATGCTAACTGCGTCAAAATGGCAACAAACAAAAAAAATATTACCAGATATTTACGTATATACTACACTTTATACACTGACCATTGTTCAAAATGTTCGGAAAGTGCCAGATATTGTCCGCGCCAATTCGGCTCCACTCGTCCAATTTGGAATTATTCGATTCACACCGGCTTGGCAAACGAACGAGACGGTAACTCGAGTATCGTCTGACGAAAATAGGTCGCCTGGTCGTTAGAGTCGTTGGCGAATGCGAATCCAAGCAAGCGTAGGAATGCTACACCAAACGAGTTTACGTAGTCCCGTCGGAGCTGAACCAAATAGTCCTTACGGTGTCGCGGTCGTTAAATTGACGCCGATTCGGTGTAAAACCAACCAGTCGGTAATAGACAGTACCGCTACTTCCGCCGCAACAAGTCCAGTTGTTAAACAATGTCTGACGCCCGATGATAGCGGTTCCAAATGATGGTACTCCGCCGGCACTGATAAAAACAAACAGTCAATATAAACGGTATTTACTACAATTGTTACGACGCCGCTTCGTAAATCTGATAGATCACCTAAAATAGCATTTCCCAATCAACAACATATAATACCGCACAAACGCCGCCAGCCGATATGATCGAACGTTCCATTATCCAATAACCACCTTCAGTTCGAACAACGCGTTAAAACTAGATTCGGACATCCCTGTCCAAATTCAGTTTACATGATACAGAGGACAAATATAGACTGAAAGATTAACTGCTTACTCAAAGATTACCCGGACGTTCGGCCATAGTTGTACAAACTATGTTCAATTCATACGATAAAGTGCAACTGTCTAAATCGGTCCTCCTAGTCACATCAGCCTTCCTTTCACATCAGTTACCGATACGTGAGACACATGTAACGATGCTGCAATGTACACGGTAGAATACAGTACTGTGCACACGGTGGTGCCAATTAATTCATCTACCAGTTTTACTATAATCTAACGTTTCGACCTATAAGCTTGCACAATCATCAATGTGTTAAAGATATGCGAGAGGTCCGACAGTGATGCACTAAAAGGAAAACTCTTGCGTCCTGAAAATTTATGGACGCCGAATCTCACGGCGTGGCCCCCACTAAATTTATGTACTAGGACCAGTTCTGGCCCTAAGGGATCCCAGCTGCACCACTGTTTACTCTATTGTGGTGCCCGGACAACCCCGGCTTCCACGACTCCCCGGTGATCTACGCGATGACCTAAGGGAACCGCTTAGCTTAGTAGGCTGCCGGCGGGTTAACCAGGGTGTTCGGCCTGGCCCCTATAATGGACCACGTATCTAGCGGTATGAAGGTCCCCCGAGGGAGAGTCAACGCTTAAGCCTGCTCACAGGTAATAAGGCTGACTCGCCTTTCCCTCATAATCCACTTAATCCCTAGGCGGGGTCCTCTGGTCCTAGTGTAGCCTTGGCGAGGTTCCTGGTTGGTATGTCCCCTTGTGCTATTGCGCCGCTTGTTGCTATAGCGCTTTAGGCGCCGTATATAAATAGAAAGTTTTATAGTTTTTTCGTTATATTTCAGGAACGGTGAGGAGTAGGCGGCCGGGGGCAGGATCATATCCATGCCCTGGCTGGTCGCCTACTCAGGAGAACCTTAGATTTAATGTAAGTCCCCTAGGAGACTTGTTAAAGGTAGTTAAATGCGTGCACGATAGGAGAGTTTTGGGTCCCAATTGAGTTAGGGGAATCCTATGGGGATCCGTTGGGGCAGGTGGCCCCGGTTTTCAATAATATAGTTAGTATAGGACCCAATTAAGGTACGGAGCTTGAAAAATTGGGAAGTTTTGGTTCAGGCTGAGGTGATTTAGGGCCCGAAAGTTTGAGAGTTTAAGCGCGGGATCGGGGGTCCATAAGTATTTACAGGTTGGGGTCAGGTTGACCCGAAGAAGTGATTTTGAATCCTTATGAAGCCCTAATAATAGTTTAATGTCCCCTTTTTGTTTAAAACCTGTAAAACCCCCTTAAATTCCAAAATTCCTATACCCCTTGAAAAGAAACTTTTATCACATTAGGTCAATTTTATTGTTCTTCCTATGTATTCAAGACGTCCCTTAAAACAGATATGAAATAAAATGATGATGAAATGACGGTTTTCACTTCTCGGCGTGTCAGGATAGATCTTCCCAGGTCCCTAAACATTAGAAAGCTCAAAACGCATTTTTGTCACGAGGGTTTCGTACAACACCCCGACCCATCCTGACACTTGGCGTCCTATACCATACATATTTTAACATGATACAACAATTATGAATACGTAACATTTCCGGATGCGCACCGGAACCGGCCCTGGGGCACCTAATTAGCAAAATCTGTTGAGTCAAATTGCGATGAAACGTGAAGTCTTTGACCCCGTCCCCGGCCGATCCGACTACGCATCCATCCCACATCCCACTGCACATCAATTATACGATAGCACATCAATATTATTTATAATTCAGTAGCACTCCTGGGATCGATCGGATACCTTGACAGTAGAATTTTGGTTCAGTTTTGGTGCGAAATCACCCCGCGCACCTCGGGCTGGTGGAGCGTGATAACACATTTATAACACAAGTATAACATTCATTTTATTGAATATAATTATCAATAATGCATCAATAGATCCCTGGATCACTCTCCACCGGTATCCGACCGCCCTTTATACTCTAAATTTTGAGGCCTTTTTTGGCCTGATTTTGAATATTTGAGATTCCGCGTAAAAACTCGGGCTGTTACATGGGTACTACGACGAAGCATGAAAAGTGCTCATTTGCGCGATTTTATCTTGATTCGCGATTCAAACCTGCATTAAGCATTTAGGCCAGTATGAAAGTTGGGCTATTTGATTCATTCGTGATGGCCTTCTATTTACTTTGTGCGAACGAAAAATAGTCTATGCCACAACTGTTGCACGGTTGCGCCTCTTTACCCTAACTTGCCAAACTCTTTGTAACATATTGATTGGATGCACCTTTTTGTTAAACGTGTTGGTATGTCCTACGTGCTCTATCCTGAGAGCAAATGACGCTGCCCAAACAAGTAAGTATGGAATGGATTCCAGGCAGTTACTTCAAAATGTAATTGTTAGCACCCTGCTCGTGCAGCAGTGGATTATATGGTTTTCCCGTTGTTAAATGATTAGTTCCATTCTTTTAGTTATATACTAGCCTCGTTGATTCATCCAATAAGGTCTTGCACACCAGAGTGAGATTCTGCCACCACGGCAATATCAGCGTATATATACATACATACGATTTCTTACAACATTGCTGGAATATAATATATGCATCTTACAGTGTCTTCTTAGTTTTTACAGATTACCCGAGCAGCCATAATTTATTGCCATGAGGCAAAACTGTAGCCGCCGCTTGATTAGACATGTGGAATATAAATACGAAATTTAGTTGACCCTTGCATCAAGAATTAAACTACATTTCGAGTAATGACGAATGGAATTATGTATAGATGTACTAGGACCAGTTCTGGCCCTAAGGGATCCCAGCTGCACCACTCTCAATTTTCACTGTGGTGCCCGGACAACCCCGGCTTACACGACTCCCCGGTGGGCCCTAGTCTGACCGATGGGAATCGCTTAGCTTAGCAGGCTGCCGGCGGGTTTACCAGGGTGTTCGGCCTGGCCCCTATGATGGCCCACGTGTCTAGAGGTATGGAGGTCCCCCTGAGGGAGGGTCATCCCCTAAGCCTGCTCACAGGTAATAGGGCGGACCCGTCATTCCCTCATCTCCGGTTACCGAATCCTATGCCCTATGCCAGGACCAAAATTTCCTAACGGTGGAGTCCATTTTGTAAAGATTTTGGTGAGCCGAAGGATCATCCCATAACCCGGGGACCCCTTAAGCGACGGAATAGTTTTGTCCTAGTTTGACGCAAGGCTCAGCTGACTAGGCCTTATCAGTCTACGGTATTCGAGGATTATATTGAAGGTGGGGAAATATTTGCCTTGATACACTTAGGGACCTGTGCGCCGAAACGTGTTACTCGCGGGGCGGGCAGGGATGCGGGCGCGAGCAGAGTTAGCTGAAGCGTTAAGAAATTTAGATTGACTGCAGGGGTGAAATTGCGTATGATTCGGGTGGGGCCTTGATTTAACTAAAAAGAAACGTTGGGTCAAACAGTATTGAACATACCTTAGAGGGACCTACGTTTTCGCGCAACCGGGCGTACCTTATTAAAATCAAGCTATTTCGCCTACCCAAGATAACACGCAAAAATCTTTTACTTCTTGGTTTTCCCTTTTCTTAGCACAATAAAACATAAGCACACTTTTATAAACGCAAAAATAGTACCCACTTGGGTGTATAGAATAATGGCGTTATTTACATCCAAGGTGGACCAGGCCTCTAGCCCACGCGCGTGGTCCTGGCCTCAGCGATACGTAGCGATTATATTACAAACAGCAGGAATTTGACCCCCCTCTTTTTCTTGCAACTCCCGTTGGATAACGAAATGATTTCTCGTGAGCGACAATTGGCTCTTTTCGAAACGCGGAACCCTCGACCCAAAATTTGTTACTTAACTCTGCTCCTTTAATTCACCTTCACATTACTGTTAGAAATTTTGGCGCCGTTGTAGCACCAAACGAAATTCCCCTTTGAGTTGCCCTACTCAAACCACAGGGGCGCGGGCGTAGCACTTACGGGGGCGCGGGTATCCGATGGACACCCCAGCACCCGCCAGGGTTGTCCCCATTCCTATGCGTACGCAAGAAAATTTGGAAAAGCTCTGTAGAACGCCTCGGGTGGCCCTCTTCCACGCGTCCGATGTCGAAGAGTCCACCCGAGCGAAGGATGATATTCGAGATATTCACTGCCCAAAATTTGTTCCGAGCGTGCGGCCTCATCAGTGAAATTTTCGAACTGTTCGGACTATAATCACTATTGCCAGTGGACAAAATTTCCTAAAGCCAAGTGAAACGAAACCAAACACTACGAATCAATACACCCACCGGGCGTCCACATCAGACACTACCCAGTGGGTGGGGAACCAGTCGAGTGCGGGAGAAAATTCCCAAATTTTCTGCAATTTAAACGCGATTTTGACCACAATTTGTCCAACGCTCAACCCATTTCCCCGGCGCGGGCGCAGCACTTACGGGAGCACGAGGCATCCAATGGACACCACAGCACCCGCAAGGGCTGCCCCTGGTCCTAAGCTCGAGCAAAAGTTCAAAAGCATCGGAAAACCCCGGGCGGGCCTCTTCCGCACGGCTGCATGCCGAAGAGTCCACCCGGGCGAAACGAAAAATCAAAAAAACAAGGAAAACGAAAAGTAGAAATCAGTTTCTGGTCCAGAGTCCATCCGTTCGCGTCAGTCAAGTTGTCATACGTAGCCAACCAGGCTTCAAAGTCCTGCCTGTCGGCTCCTGAAAATGGAGGGATATCCCGTACTTGAATGATGGGACCCGTCGTCGTTCGTTGCGTCAACTGCTGCAGAATTGCAACCAGAGGGTTTCCCGAAGCGACTGGACTCGGTCCATCTGTACTACCAGCCGTAGTGGCAGTGCCACTTCCTACATTCGTCGTTCCCGCTGCGCTACTTATTGGCGTTCTATTCGTGTTCGCTGGTAATGACATTTTGAACCGAATTTGATTATCAATCCCTATTTGTTTTGAATTTGTGTGGCGTCCGTGGTCCCAGTTCGACGTGGGTACGGATGATATGATATATACTTTTCTACATGTGTTTTCTTTACTGCGGAGTCTTCTACTGTTGAGCACAATTTTCAGTTCTCGCAAATCCTCGTGTACTTATTCCTTAGGTATGTGCCTGATTGTGTGAAATTTTCGCTTCGCTCAACTGACCCTATTACGTATATTGGAGTTCTCTTATTCTCTGCTACTTATACTCAATGGTCTCAAAACACTGGCGAAAAAAATTTTTTTTCGTACTAATACACAATACGTAAAACTGGCGCACAATTAAATTCAGCACCTCTCGTTAAGCTATCAAATTCCCAATTTCAACGCCTACAAGCTACAAGACTTTCGATCAGGTCTTATCAAAATCCCGGTAGCGCTCGTTGCACCACAAACACCGATGTGGGGCCAGTTCCCAGCTAAACGGTTAAGGGGTGCCCCTGATTAGCAATACGTTAGCAATTTTGGTCGGACTACGGACCTGCAGGTACGTACCAATAATGAGATGGACACAGCATATGTGGTTGTCAGCCTCTCAGCAACTCACGATAATTTCTGTTGGAATATAAGCAAAAAAACATCATTTTACATAGTTTACATCACAACGAATAAAATATAGTTACAAAACTTTACGAATACTGACCATGAATTCAATTTAAAGAACGTTCGTAAATGTCCTTGCAGCAGGGTAGTACCAGATTTCTTCTCCCTCGTCGATCCGTCAGGCAGCCACACCACGGTGTCCGAAGGCGTCGTTTATACTGTAGCCACAAATACAAGACTCGTGCGAGGGCAATTCGTCGCTTTCGGTTTCTAAGACCCGAGATAAAATGTTTATTGTACCGTTGAACGTAAAACGTTGGCCCTCCGAAAGATGAACGTGATGTTGACGACCCAAATAATACAGAGTCGTTCGGGCGATACGGCAATGTCAACAGTAGATCAATCGGGATTTCCGTTAATGAAACGTCCGCCGGCGATAAACCAAAATACTTCGGCCGTATTAAATAGTCCAGAATACCAATATAAAGTCACTGATTACTTCGAATACGACTTCCAGTGATCGCGAAATCAACTGTATCCTGAAATAATTACATCCGTAGTTTCCTCCACGGTACACCTTAGGGTATGGCCACCTAGAACACGCGGCAATCTAACAATCACCATTAGGCCGTTGTACATCCTTATTCTTCATTCAAATATCAAAACTCCCTCGCAGCCCACGGGGTCCCGGGCCGCGCCGATCTTTGCTTAGTCGACCGATACAAAAAGCAAATCTGTTTCACCCGTACCATGTGTACGAGATCAGAGTCAGCTTATAGAGAAACCCGAAATTGCGGCGCTGAGACCCAAGGACCGTATGAGCCGATCGTGATCGTAGTTAGTTGTGCCTACATGCAGCGCCAGTTTACTCTCGTCTTACCAGACGCATGGTATAACAAACGAGTTTACATGATCTGGATACACATCGCTGCTGACTATACGGACCAATTAGGTCTCAATGAAATCTTTTGCACGTGCGAGAGGTCCGACACCTATTAATTTTAAACTTATTCAATCCCCAAAATTCATTGATGCCGCACACGGCGTAGCCCCCACTTTATTTATGTACTAGGACCAGTTGTGGCCCTAAGGGATCCCAGCAGCACCACTCTCAATTTTCACTGTGGTGCCCGGACAACCCCGGCTTACACGACTCCCCGGTGGAGCCTAGTATGACCGATGGGAATCGCTTAGCTTAGCAGGCTGCCGACGGGTTTACCAGGGTGTTCGGCCTGGCCCCTATGATGGCCCACGTGTCTAGAGGTATGGAGGTCCCCCTGAGGGAGGGTCATCCCCTAAGCCTGCTCACAGGTAGTAGGGCGGACCCGTCTTTCCCTCATCTGCCGGTTACCGAATCCTATGCCCTATGCCAGGACCAAAATTTCCTAACGGTGGAGTCCATTTTGTAATGATTTTGGTGAGCCGAAGGATCATCCCATAACCCGGGGACCCCTTAAGCGACGGAATAGTTTTGTCCTAGTTTGACGCAAGGCTCAACTAACTAGGCCTTATCAGTCTACGGTATTCGAGGATTATATTGAAGGTGGGGAAATATTTGCCTTGATACACTTAGGGACCTGTGCGCCGAAACGTGTTACTCGCGGGGCGGGCAGGAATGCGGGCGCGAGCGGAGTTAGCTGAAGCGTTAAGAAATTTAAATTGACTGCAGGGGTGAAATTGCGTATGATTCGGGTGGGGCCTTGATTTAACTAAAAAGAAACGTTGGGTCAAACAGTATTGAACATACCTTAGAGGGACCTACGTTTTCGCGCGACCGGGCGTACCTTATTAAAACCAAGCTATTTCGCCTACCCAAGTTAACACGCAAAAATCTTTTACTTCTTGGTTTTCCCTTTTCTTAGCACAATAAAACATAAGCACACTTTTATTAACGCAAAAATAGTACCCACTTGGGTGTATAGAATAATGGCGTTATTTACATCCAAGGTGGACCAGGCCTCTAGCCCACGCGCGTGGTCCTGGCCTCAGCGATACGTAGCGATTAGTTTACAAACAGCAGGAATTTGACCCCTCTTTTTCTTGCAACTCCCGTTGGATAACGAAATGATTTCTCGTGAGCGACAATTGGCTCTTTTCGAAACGCGGAACCCTCGACCCAAAATTTGTTACTTAACTCTGCTCCTTTAATTCACCTTCACGTTACTGTTAGAAATTTTGGCGCCGTTGTAGCACCAAACGAAATTCCCCTTTGAGTTGCCCCACTCGAACCACAGGGGCGCGGGCGTAGCACTTACGGGAGCGCGAGGTATCCGATGGACACCCCAGCACCCGCAAGGGCTGTCCCCATTCCTATGCGTACGCAAGAAAATTTGGAAAAACTCTGTAGAACGCCTCGGGTGACCCTCTTCCACGCGTCCGCTGTCGAAGAGTCCACCCGAGCGAAGGATGATATTCGAGATATTCACTGCCCAAAATTTGTTCCGAGCGTGCGGCCTCATCAGTGAAATTTTCGAACTGTTCGGACTATAATCACTATTGCCAGTGGACAAAATTTCCTAAAGCCAAGTGAAACGAAACCAAACACTACGAATCAATACACCACCGGGCGTCCACATCAGACACTACCAAGTGGGTGGGGAACCAGTCGAGTGCGGGAGAAAATTCCCAAATTTTCTGCAATTTAAACGCGATTTTGACCACAATTTGTCCAACGCTCAACCCATTTCCCCGGCGCGGGCGCAGCACTTACGGGAGCACGAGGCATCCAATGGACACCACAGCACCCGCAAGGGCTGCCCCTGGTCCTAAGCGCGAGCAAAAGTTCAAAAGCATCGGTAAACCCCGGGCGGGCCTCTTCCACACGGCTGCATGCCGAAGAGTGCACCCGGGCGAAAGAAAAACCAAAAAACAAGGAAAACGAAAAGTAGACGAGAGAGCAAAACCTACGGCGACAACCGCCGACTAAAGCGTCAAATTTTAAAGTTACATCGCTCGACTGGTCCCGCTCTAGAAGGGTACAGCTTTCTTTTATACCGACTGTCGCCCCCTTTGTCAACTGTCCGAGAAAACCCTAAAATATTTCAAATTTTAAAACTTGGCACCAATACCGTCATACAAGCAAAACGATAACCACTCTTATACGTGTATGTACATACATATAATATTCGTTGAGCGCGATCATACCACAATAGAATAAACGCCTGGGCGCCGAACAACACATAAAAGGCGACACATAGCAAGAGAACTGCCGCGAGCGATAGCTGGGCAGTGGCCGAAACGTGCCAACAAGGCACGTAAACAACTAAACCTCGCCCTGGTCGGGGCGAGAAAATTTTAAAATCAAAATATAACGGCGCTCAGGGCGCCGTTTTCTCATAGGGATATCGGCACATTTTTGCCGATATCTCGGGATCTAGAAACAGTAGGCGGCCGGAGGCAGGACCAGAATCATGCCCTGGCAGGCCGGCTACTGATAGAAATTTAAGATTTAATGTATCTTTTATAGGAGGCCTGTTAGAGGCCGATTTAGGCGTAAGAAACAGAAAATATTGGTGTCCCTTTTAAGTTCAGGGGATCCTGAGCGGGCCCGTGGGGCGGGCGGCCCGGGTTTTCAGCTAAACAGTTAGGGTGGGACCCAATAAGTGTCCCGGGCTCTAAAAATCGGGGAGTTTGGATTATTTTAGGTGTCCTTTTAGGCTTAGAAAATTGGAGGCTTAAACGCCTGTTTGGGAAGCCGTAAGTATTTAGGGGATCCGCATTTTTAGACCCGCCGGGACAATTTGACACCCCTAGGAGGTTCTTAAGATAGTTTGGACACCATGGTTCCCCTAAGGTTCGTAGAAAACCCAAAAATCGAACTTTTATCGTTACACCCCAAAATAATGCCTTAGAAAATTTGTATCCAGTATTTCAGTTGTCTTTGACCGAAAATTCTATTTAATTGAACATGATCGGCCTGAGTATCGGTAGTTCGAACTCCTCCTAACAAATTTATGCCCCTCCCCCTTTATATATCATACACAATACGTATCATAAGCACCGCGCAACAAGTATAAGATAATATGCAAAACACTTTATGCACACAATATCCCAACACTTTTAATTCAGAAGGATCGACCGGACACCCCTAATCGTGATACCCTTTTTTCCGCTTTCGGTGCCAAAATCATCCTGGGCACCTTCGGGCGATGGAATGTGACCTTACAAGTACGTCACATACAAATTACAATTGTTTATTTTTACAACATATACAATGTTACATAATTATCAGTCCCTATAGAGGCCACACTCCGCCGGTATCCGGTCGTCCGTTCCCTTCATTCCCTATAATTTTAGTGCACTTTTAACGTTTTATCGTTTTCATGAAATTGGGGCTGTTACATAGATAGGTCGTCGTAAGGTATCATAGCAGCAAACTTCGACTGCAGGTGACGTCACCAGGTATTGTTAGGATCCTTAAGGCCCTTTGTAAAGCGAGAGCACAACAACACGTGTACAAACGTGCAGTGGTACGCGGCGAATTTTGTTGGTACAATATCTCAAAACGAACTTTGTTATTATCGAATAAAAAAGCATTAGAGGGTTAATTTAATATCAATACGATAAAGTTCTGAATCATCATCGGAATAGTTTACTATTAAAACACGATAACTGAGCCGACATGAAAAACTGTATATATATACAATTGGTTTTGCTGAATATTAGTGACATCTGTTTGGTATTCTGCTACAATGAAACCTAATGTATCATGAGTGATACAATTATCTCAGTAATGTCATAAAATTTTGGTAACGCTTTTTTGCACTCAAATTATAGTTTTGGCATCATTACACACTAGAAGTAATTTAGCTTTCTTTATGATTTTTCGGTTTTAATGGGTTAACCTTTTAAAACCCGACCTAGTTTCCGTTTCGCACATACTTTACAAATTCAAGGCCGTGCGAGGATCGAATACCCATTGCATTTGTAAGGACAACGTAAACAAACCACTAAGCTATAGTGGAGCTGTTCCTCATGGTACGCGACATATTTATTTGTCACAACACGTTGCAATGTTCGCTGGCGCCGTTTGGCAGGGTTGGGGACGAAAGCATTAGAAAGATTTGCCGCTATGACGGCATTAACTATCCAAATATATAATTGCCACTTAGGTAAATGGTCTGGGGAAAAAGTCACAAATTCATATACAATAACTAACTGGATACTTTAAGGACCATGGTAGAAAATGGGCTTTATTATATTAGAAAAAGCTTTCTAAATTGCGTCATATTTGCTTTTATAATGCATATATTTCGTCTATTAAAATTTTGTACCTTCTATAAATTGAACACAAAAGGGGCGGTAAGACTCCATCAACGGTTTTTTTTCAGTTTGAACTCATTTTTAAAAGACATTTGTGTTGAAGTAATGTGCAAAATCTATAATCTAATACATCATACTACCTGAATCTCAGTGTCATAATTACAGCTATATCGCACCTAAGGCGCATCGCATATTAGCGTATTTCAGCTGGTACAATACTGGAGGTGTGCGCGTGGAAAAACTTTTGAGCCTTCCCATTCCCACGGGCACAGCGCAAATAAGAGGCTTACCCGCTTTCAATGGGTTAGTAAGCGTTAGCTTAGGGAATGTTTTCAAGCAGTAAAATTGTAAATCAATATCGGTGATGCTGAAATTATTATGTTTTTGCAATCATTCTGCTGTTGTAATTAGCTTCATCATGGCGCATTCTTTGACAAATAACTCTCGTTGTCCAAGCTACGCCGAGATCAATGTTAATAGCACATCTCCGTGCTGCATAAACTGCAATCCAGAACATATACCGTTGAACATATTGGACAGCACACTACACTGCAAAATTGTGATCAGAACCAGGAAGTGTCAAAAAATCGAATAGATTTTAAACGTCATCCACCATAACTCCTTTCAAACAGCACGCACTAAAAGCCGTCCAGTTACACAAGTAGACAATGTCCCCCAAAACGGACCACCTACTCATTTTGATGACAGCTCACAATTTCGCAATAAAAAAGAAGCAACTAAAATATTTGATATATATACAGCTTCCACTAAAAAGATCCAAGTTTTTAGATGTCTCTTACTGAAGGAAACCCCAATACCATTTCAGCCAGGGCTCATTAAGAGAACTTACTAGCGATCTCTCTCATAGAAACATCCTTTGGATTTGTCAAGCTTTGGCCACTATAAGTACCGCTACTGGTGTGTCAACATTTTACTCTGGCCTGGCCTCCAACACAGACCTGCGTGGTACAGCATGAAGAAAGAGCCAGTTAGGTTAATTTTGTGCAACATTTAAAAACATTTAAGACTTTATTTCAACTAAATTAAAAACTCGTAGTACAAATCTTTCAAATATGCTGGACCAAATATTTGAATTTGATTTTCGCAGGTAACAGCTTGCTTTCGTGGTCCCACAACATTTAATGTTCAGTTTCTATGTCGGTATAAAGAAATCCAGTGCCCGTGAAACACCCTATTTTATGACATATTTTTATTGATTTCGTTTTTGGGAACACTTGTACGGAACTTTTACGACTGCTTTTCACGGACGCTTTCGCGTGGTACAACTAAAGTATATACCCGATGCTATTTGATTCCGATATATGACAAAAAGAAGGAATCACATTTAGATCAGTGGTTGTGATTACTGTTGCCTTAGATATATGAAATACGAATGGTTTTTTCTCCGAGGTCCTTCAGTCTGAACCGTACATATGGAATCATGTGAAGACACCCCCGGTGTTTGAGTTAAAATACCATAAAATTTTTCATATCACTACGTTAATCAGAATGACAATTGTCCGGTTTGAACTAACTCTGATTCCGTCTTTTTGCATTCTATCAGACGTTTGTCGCTTAGGCCCCCCACTCCAACGCACATAGCGAAAGTATTATATCTTCTCCTTTTAAGGTTTTGTGACCAGGTATATGACTGCAGAAAGTCAAATAATTTTATATAAATAATAGCTGGTTAGTTTTATAATAGCAGTATGCCTAGTTTCATTTTAAAAAGTTGACGGCTCAGTTCCGGAAAAAGGCGATACGGAGTAGTATATAATATTTAGTGCGACAGAGCTTGACTTAATCTTTTTATTAAATAACGGCTCTGTGTCTCAATATTTTAGTAATCTATGATTAAGAAACCGCATTATATATATCGTATGTGTTGAGCGTAAGCTTAACATATGCTGTCTTCAATAATTACTTACGCATCAACTAAATACTATATACATAATTAAGTGTAACTACTCGCGTGATTAAATACATAATTGCATGGTCATAGAATAGCGTTTGTGTGAAAATGCATATAAAGGCCGGCTATACCCGCTGAACAGTTTTAACGCCATGGTCAAGGACCCGCTCACAATTTTGAATACCCATTTTCCGATATCAAATCCGTGAAAACAAATCAGGATTACTGGTCTTTGGACAGTTTCGTTTTTTATAAATTGACAATCGGAATTACGATTTATGTACAAAATGTTTATGCAGCGTTTACGTTATAAAGGACCCCCATGTGAAAGTTTTGTCCACGCTGAGTGTAGCTACAACCATCAAATATATGGTGTCTTTGACACCATGGTGTTTGTGATTGTATTTTCAGACAGTGTACATGGTACTGTACTGTCGATAATAGTATGGTGTAGACCACACCATAAAATTTAGGGTCTTTTTAGCACCCCCCAGCCCGAAATTGGTCAATTTTTTAGATATAGAGCTGATTTTGGTATCAATCGATTCAGCTCGATGAGGCGATTCAGAAAATACTCATTTTACCCACATCCCTGAAAAATTATTTTTTTTCGATTTTTTGAGGTTCCCCTCGAAAATCCAAAATTTTTTTCTTCAGAATATGGTCATGTTGGATACCATTCGACTCGGCGTGATGAGAGAAATCTACTAGTGTGTATTTTACTGAAATATACGCCACCGTTAGAAAGTTGTGATTGCCCAAGTAACCCTGAAGGCCGGAAATAAAATGCAGGCCATGCCGTTCTCGATATACTAAGCCTAAGCCTTAGTCCTAGCCTAAGCTAAGGTCCTTATATGAGACATACACTAAGCCTAAGCCGATGGGGCTGCCGCCCCCCGAACCCTTCCTCTAAGATCTTCTTTTTTAACGTTATAACGCAGCCCCTCAGGGTTAATTCGGCCCCCCTATAACTTTCTAACGGCGACGTAAATTTCAATAAAATACACACCAGTAGATTTCTCTCATCAAACCGAGTCGAACGGTACCCAACATGACCATACTCGAAGAAAAAAATTTTTGGGTTCCCAAGGGGGGACCGTCAGGACCTCAAAAAATCGAAAAGAATGTTTTTAAGGGATGTGGGTAAAATGAGTATTTTCTAAACCGCCTCATCGAGCTAATCGATTGATTCCAAAATCAGCTCTATATCTTTAAAATTCATCAAATTCGGGCTGGGGTGCGCTAAAAGAAAAGACCCAAAATTTATATGGTGTTAGCTACACCATGTTAGTTACACGCCTTATATATTGTGTTTGTGTATGGTGTCCTTGACACCGTCAGTAATAAACAATAGGTAGATTTAGCCACTATTATTAAGTTGATGGTGTCTGGTACACCATCTATTGCATTATATAGTGTAGGTATATACCGTATACCAGTGGATGGTGCGGTCTAGATCATTGGGGGACAAAACTTTCACATGGTGGTCCTTTATAACGTAAACGCCGCATTAGTGTGTGATTTAATAATTTTATCTGATCTTGAAACGTGTTGCACTTTTGCTATAATTTTATATTATTACTTATGTTAAATCCTGTATGGGCAACCGATTTGCTTTATTTTACCACCTTGCATCACTTTGTTGTATGATTTGGTCGGTTTCTTCGGTCGTTGTATCCTCGTTAGTATATATTTTTAAAGCGGTTGCGATTGTTCCATTTAAGTATGACAGGGTGGTGTACGGCGAGTACATGTCATAAACCCGTTGTCCTTAGGTTTGAGCAGTTCTTTATTCAAAACAACAATCTCCATAGAAAGAGATACTGATTGATAGCAAGCTGTTGGGAATCGGAAGCCCCAACAAAAAATCCTAACCGCACGAACCGCCAGGCCTTCTATGCAAACCACTAATCTCCGCAGAAAGGGATAATGATTGATAGCAATTTGCTGGGAATCGGAGTTCTCAAGAAAAAATCTTAACCGAACGAATTGTCAGGCCTTAGGTTAGACCCAACAAAATCTAGTCAAGGGTTAGGCGAGAAGATAGACAAAAATATCAAAACGGGAATGGCTTAACCGATTTAATCTTGTTTAAGTTTTGGCAGTATATATGTTACTGGGTGGGATGCGTACATGGCCCCAAAACGCATAAATCATGTTTACCTCTGGTAGTGTACCATTGGTACTATTATATACGCGAATAACAGTTTTTTCCGGGGCAGCAAACTAATCCGCACTTTGGATAGTAACGTTTTTAAATTAATTATTTATCCCATGGTACCTATGGAATTTTTAACAAATTTTGCTTACATTAAGCATGAGTAAACTTAACCTGCGCCCCTACCATCCCCTTTTGGCACTATGTACAAAACGCTGTTAGCGAACAAAAATACCGAAAACTCCAATTTTATGTTCTATTTTATGTTGACGGATGTATGGTACGCGGTACAAGCGATCACCAATTGCTAATGACAGAAGAGGATGGTAGGGGCGCACTTAAGTTTGCTTATGCATTATTTTTAGTAAATGCGATTGTGTTTATGTATATGTGTGAACATTTACTAGATGTCTTCCTATCCGTGAACAAGACGTGATGGAACACCATTCATAGCTCAAATTACTAAACATTTTATGTTACCGTTTTCCACGAAATATCACATATACGAAATTACATGTAAGCAAAAATCTTCAATCATCAATTTTATGGAATAACTGAAGCCGCTGCTAGGGTCTCAATACCCCCAAGCGGCCGCCTTCGAATAGAGGGCCTTGCTCTATGCTACAATGATGGCGAAATAGAATTATACCGAACACTGGAGCAGTTGAAATTACTAGCAATGTGTGACTCATTAATGAGGGATTTTGCAACCTTTATCATATTTAAACAACGTATAAAATACACACAGCGCAAACACTCAACCAGCAGAAAATAAATATTATTGGAGGATTAAAGTGTTTGTTCTATGTATCTATCTGAGTTTGACTGCTGCAAATTGTATATAGGTTATTTACACTGCTCTTCTTAATAGCCTCACCGAGATTGTTTGGAGGGTCTCACTGATAAAATTTGGAGGCCCTCACTGACACGGTTTCGAGGGTCTCACTGACAAAATTTGGGGGCCCTCACTGACGCAGTTTGGAGGGTCTCACTGACAAAATTTGGGGCTCTCAGTGACACGGTTTGGAGGGTCTCACTGACAAAATTTGGGGGCCCTTACTGACGCGGTTTGGAGGGTCTCACTGACAAAATTTGAGGGCCCTCACTAAACACGGTTTGGAGGGTCTCACTGACAAAATTTGGGGGCCATCAGTGACGCGGTTTGGAGAGTCTCACTGACAAAATTTAGGGGCCCTCACTGACACGGTTTGGAGGGTCTCACTGACAAAATTTGGGGGCCCTCACTGACAAGGTTTGGAGGGTCTCACTGACAAAATTTGGGGGCCCTCATTGATGCGGTTTGGAAGGTCTCACTGACACGGTTTAGAGGGTATCACTGACAAAATTTGGGGGCCCTCACTGACAGGAGGGTCTCACTGACAAAATTTGGGGCCCTTACTGATACGGTTTGGAGGGTCTCGCTGACAAAATTTGGTGACCCTCATTGACGCGGTTTGGAGGGTGTCACTGTCAAAATTTGAGGGCCTTCACTGACACGGTTTGGAGGGTCTCACTGACAAAATTTGGGGGCCATCACTGACGCAGTTTGGAGAGTCTCACTGACAAAATTTGGGGGCCCTCACTGACACGGTTTGGTGGGGGCTCACCTACGCTAACAGTGAGGCTGAACTAAAAATTTTATTTATTATCAGTTTTAATCTTTTTTCAGTGGACCTTATCCCAGGTTTTTATCAAATTTATTTCAAAATTTCGGCCAATTTCAGTTCAGATGATACAAGTGCCGTTTGTCTTGAAGCTGGTATTGAGTTTTCTGTTAATTTTAGCTAAAACTTAACTCACACTTCTAGCGCTTTTTACTGTAATCAAACAATTATTTAATGTAAAACATTGAAGACAAACTTTCAAAATTCTAATATTTGGCTTTCGAAAACATTGCTTAAATAAGAAGTACGATTTTTGGCACAGGTACGGAAAGTATGCAATTGACTTTTGAACATTTTTTTCTGCCACAGACTGCACCTGTCTTAGTGTCCAAAACAAAAGCCGACACCATATTAAGAGGCGCTGTGATTTACCATTGGTCAACGAAATTTAGTCATAAGCTGACTAGCAAAGGTTTTCATCAAGCGCTGACCTGGATCTCAGCAAAGGTTTTCGTCAATATTGTTATTATTTCTACTATTATTCAGTATAATTCAACTAAAATTATGAATTAGTTTATAGTTGTTGTGCTCATACCTGACAACAGCTATTTAATTTTATACATATGTACAAGAACGGCTCTTTCGATGATTCACACAAAACGTTCAGAATATTTTGCGTGATCAGCTCAATATGGTGCTTTTTCAAGTTAAGCGATACTATGTATATTGCCGGCTTAGTTTATTTGGTTACCGTCTTTTTCATAAATCTTTACTCTTGCTAATATCGGCTGCAGTTCGGCTAATAAATTCGACAAGCTTATACATATTATATGTTCTATATTGTATACGCTAAACAGTTCGCCTAATAAGCTATTTATTAGTTTAAGTCACTGACCTGTTTATTTTATGCCTCCTGTTGATCGATGAACCAACTTTCGGCAATGTCGTTTCAATGTTTCATTGGCACGTATCCGTTTTTTATTCAAAGAAATTGTGTTCTTCGTACCAGTGGTCTTCAAAAAAATAAACGAAAGACTGACATTGAAGCAAGTAGATAAACAATCCGGATTTTACCCCCCACACGGTTGTGGGGGAAGTGGGGTGACAGGTGGTCTGCTAAACTGAGCAGGGTAAACACAATGATTAGATATATATATGTTTTTCCAGTTTCCATGACAACACATATATTGTTCTCAGAGATATAAAAATTTCATCCAATTTGCAGTGTTAAAATATATATAGGCATATATTAATATTAAATGAAATTATATTATTTCCGTACTATGTTAGTGCTGTTTTGTGGCGTAATTTTAACCACATATGGTGGTGATAGGTTATACAAAGTCAAAAATTAAAAATTGTCACATGCTTGTACCATCTATTCGATTGACCAAGTAGAACTAAAGGATATCGCTAACAATGATGAAAGGTAAATAACAAGAAAAAAGCATATTTTTAAATATCACCCAAGTGACATCATGTCTGTTGTAATTATAAACAAACATAGATATAAATGAAGCAGTAACTACATTTGTTAGGAAACTCATATGACATCAAACTATCATGAGTCAGTACTCGAGCTCTGGTATAATTCGATATTAGTTTTCACGGGCTTGTTATTGCGTGAGCTGGTTACTTAAAATCTTAACTAATTGCAGATGTTACAACTATTTCGGGTTATGGGAACGATTTAGAGGTTTTATTAATGCTGCTTGGCTTGATTCAAATAAATATATATTGATAATCGATTCTTTTCCGTTTTTGAGTTTCCATTTCGGGTGGTATTTTTGGTTTCATTACATATATGTCAAAATTAAAAATAGCGTACAAGACATTCATATACACTTACATTTCAGTCTCGACACTCTCTGAATCTCCTGACATATTATATGTTATTACAATATAATATTTACAATTATTGGACAATTATGTACATATTACTTACTATACAGTTATGTACATGTTCAATTATGTACAGTATATTACAGTTTCAAGTTATTATAGTTAATAATTGTTTATTATGTTGATATATTTCGTGCGGTCAGCGCTGGTTCGTTGTACCTTGCAGTATTGATGCTAGAAATAATATACATATATATTTAGTTGTTTAATAATGCATACTGCATAATTTCTACACATTTTTCAACTTAAAGCTACTAATTAAAAATTCAGAATGCAAACTATTTCAGAAAAATCAAACAATAGAAATACAATCTAAAAACTAAAATTCGGTAACATTTTAGCACCCACCTGTCGAATTTCTTTGTACAACTCGTTATCGAGTTCTTGTAAAGATGAAACCACATATCCGGTCTCAACCATATTGTTTTTCACTATCAAAACGACGTATTTATCCAAGCTGTTGTAAAAACCACGGATACCAACTGGAATACTAAACTTAGCAAAGAAAACGTTTCGCGAATTTCGTCCAATACGACTAGTTATCGAGACAGCATTCTCCATGACAGCGATTACAACAAAAATTGGATTAAGAAACCAACTTTTCTGATTCGTGGTAGGTGTAGAGTGACCATACATAAAATTATCTGAAAATCCAATCATTAACCCAAGTCGGTAGCAAAAATACATGCTTTCCATAACGACAGGAGTAAACATGATTTTCAATTGTACTGCTGCGTTGTGGTAGTAATCCTAATGATCCTATCTGGTCAAATTTATTTTTCATGATAAGTAACATCAATATTTTTTCGGGGATTCTGTCTACAAACAAAATGCGCGTTTGTTTATGCATGTGTTTGATACTAATAACACATCGAAACTTTATCTATTACCTTTACATAGAAATATTTTCATCACTAATCAATTTTATATCATTCTTTCTGTTAGCTAACAAAACCTATAAATATAGGTTTATACTTAGCTTAAATAATTTTTTCTCGTTTTAATAAGTTAAGTTACATAGCTAATAATTTATAATTACATAGTTAATAATTTGTATGTTATATCTTGAATAATTTTTTAACTAATAATAGGAAAATCAAAATTCATAACTATAGGTTTTCTGGCACGCTGTTTTCATTTTTTACTATTTAAATTAAGCTTGGTTACATAGCTGATAGTTTACGGACTATTTGTTAATAACATGATAACTATTAGTAGTAAAGTT
>JASANE010005746.1:0-12637 GCA_030248225.1 Trileptium ribeirensis | reverse complement strand
TTGACAATATCAGCTTTTAAATGCTTTGTTGCATTGACAAGATCCGTGACTGATCATTATGATATACCAGTTGTAACCCAAACCCTGGACTCTAGCTGGCATGACTAGCGCGCTATCACTGCACCACTGGCTTCGATCAAATCGCGTTTAACGCTGTTGGAGTCTTGTAGTGACGCTTTACAGCTTCGCCGTTTGTAGCTGGTCAATGTGAATAGTATACAATTGGCTTAAAGTATCCATACTGATTTTGCATTCATGTTGCGGTATTTAGTAAGACTTGTCAACATTTTAAGGAAGGATACACTGCTAAATAATTTATTAGAATTTAATCAGTTTTGTCAACTCTTAGACACTAATTCATGACTTGTTATTATTAAATTCAGATGTGTGCGGCAGCTCGGACCCCCTCATTGTGCGTGTATGTGAGCGGAATGTTGAACCTGTAAAACGTTTTGTAGGGTCTGTGCATGACGACTCCCAGACAGAAATGAAGGAGATCGGCCAAAAACACCCGTGCTGGTCCAACATTTACATTAGAGTGCAAGGAAGTGTCATTCTGTTTCCTATTGCACTCTTGCTATTATCAATTTTAGGCTATCGCAAAGCATTCGACTTATTTGACACTAACGCTGACGGTCGTATAACACGTCAGGAATTGTCGGAAGCAATCATTTCTGTCGGCAAATCACCCAACGAGAAATGGATACAGTCGTTGATCGCCGAAGCTGATGAAGACCGCTCGGGCACAATCGAATGGCCTGAGTTTTTGAAAGCACTCACTGGACGCACAGAACACGATGTAGTGGTATGTTTGATATGCTCTATTACATGTCCATGTAGTTGCAGGGCGGCTACGTGTGCATAGGTGCGTCTGCAAGATACATCTGCACTCGCCCAGTGTACTATCTACGTGTGTAGTCATTTGCGTAGCAGAACTTCACGAAATTATTATTGCCAGTCTTCGATCACGTGTCGTCACGTGCATTGGAGTATGTCTATAGTGAATATGCTTATACTGACAATGTCGTTAAATAAGTATGGTCCCTGCCAAATTGTCTGTACTAAAATAAAGACGGATAATTAGTTAAAACGTCTTTATAGTGGATTTTTGAATCGTCTCAAGCGATTTTGTAACATGGCTCTTCTGTATGTATGATGTGTCAGGCATATACGAAATATATGTGAAAACTACTTGCAACGAACCGAAACAATCTAACTACACATGAAACTCCAGCGGGGATCATCCAAAATTTAGAGATTAGCGACCCGACTAAGCTAGTTTAATTTTGCATTTTGCACTCCATCTTGCTAAGGCTATAAGCTAGTTCCTAACTACAGTTGGGCAATAGTGCACTCAATTAGAGAAAGTATATAATTTGTTATCAATACAATTACTTTATACAAAAGATTTACCCATTATAGTATTTTGTAGCAAACATAGAGTCTCCTGGCCATGTCTTTTGCTACTTTCGCCTATGTCCAAAACAAATTTGTGGCCCCGATTGTCTAAATACGATTTTGTGACAATACCAAATCTTGTTCTTTTCAGCTGCTACTACACAATATATGTGTTTTTATTACATTACTAAGGGGAAGCTTTCCGGTTATTTTTCGTGCTTGTATAGTTTGTTTCTTTTTTAACAGTTCATTAATCTAAAGACTAGTTCTCACCGGAAGAATTCAGCTCTTGGCATACTTAGAATGACACAGTTTTTGTAAGTGATTTCTTAATATTAGTTTACTCAGTGCCGTGGTCATAAAATCCCTAAAGCAAAAATATGGTAAAAAGATAGAAAACATTCCAATTTAACATGAATGCCTGAAGCTAAAACAATATCGATTTCCTGTTGTTGTTCTCGTAACATCGTATCTGTTTGGCACAAATTTCACTTGTAACTTACATACTGGGCGTCCCATATGTAACGTCGCAGCATTAAGGTGACCCAGGACGCTAAATAATAAACATCTAAATTTTGGTATGCATGTACTCTCATGTATACCTTAGGTTTTTATGGATAACACTTACCCCAAGTGCGAACCTGAGTGTCTTCATGATCAAAGATCTTTTGTTTAACTGAATACAGTCCTACTGCAGTTATCCTTTCAGCCAAATTTTGTCGATTATCAGAGATTTTGTTATGCTTTGATACTTATAATATATTCAGTTATCATTCCTGAAAGTATTAGGGTTGTAAGTTTATTATGTTAGTCTCAGCAACAGTTTGAAGTTGGGGCGTTACTTATGGGTCCCTATACACTAATTTACATTTCTTTTTTTTCAGTCTCAACAAACGCAATTTACAGCTACAAGCAGCACCAGTGGCAGCTCATTTGCAGCATCAGGTCTCGATTCAAAAAGGTTAGCATTTCATTATTAAATTCTGGGTATAGTGAGTGAAACGAGCGAACCCAAAATTCTTACTAGTCGTATTAAGCGGTGAAATTTGACAACTCCGTTATTGGTTTTTAGGGTGACACGAATAACCCAACTTCGGCTTTGTAGAATGTTTCGCGCAATTGTTCATTTAAAAGTACGAAATCTCTAATTGTAGCCTTTAGTTGCGCTACATCCTTATTCCAACATCAAATCCAAATTCATACATCTTCCTCCCGAAAAGGTGGGCCGAAGGGCCTCGTGTCAGGTCCGGAGAGGCTTGGCAAATCACATTATTCAATGTGTCCTGACAACCCGAGTACATATGACTCAAATTGGTCTAATTTTATAGAGCAAAGCACAGGATTGTATACAATGTTTTGCGACAAGGCTCTTCCAGGATGTAGTATTTGCGTCTAAAAGGGCTCAAATTGGGCCTATGAGATCTAGACTACACGAAAACAGCAATATCTCCTTAATCGCTCTTTTTATGCCTGTTTTTGGTCTCCGTAGAGCAAATTATTTTAAATCATCTTCTATACATCTGCGGAAGGTGTGTTGCCATTGCTATTATTTAAGCAGCAGGGTTATGGCAAAACTGATTTTTGAATGGCCCTATGACCCAAAATACACGAAAACGGCAATATCTAATCAAATTTATTTGTGTCATTTTGAGAATCAATTTATCTCTAAATTATGAGTCCCTAAATATATATGCAATAAGCGGTTATATACCTTCTACTATTCAATCTGATATTCCACTGATTATATAGGTTGATGCTCAAAATAGCTGCTTATGTCTCACTTAATTATGTATTCCACGCTCAGTTTAAACCCAGGTGGCGATCAGACAAGCTGCTAGTATTACATACCAACATTACCCACGGGTATGTAACGCATATATACTACTCAGAATTATAACCACCATGATGTCACGGGGTCCTAACACCCGCATTTTGTTAATCAGCTGTCACGTTTCTATTGCATATTTATAATATGCCGCAAGCTGACCTACCAATTTTCTGCTAGCAGTTAATTCAGAATTTTGTTCGGGCCCCTCCCTCACTGTTTAGCTTGTGGTTATGCCCCTGGTACTGTACATGGATTCTTATAAGCATTTCTTTGGAAAAAATCGTGTTTTTACATTTAGTAAGGCCGAAACACTTTTCTTTTTCATAGCATCTTCATAAATAACATTAGTAACATCGTACATGACCAAATGATTTTTTTCAGTTTTTTTCTTGATATTTAAGCGCTTGTAACATTTGTCTGGAAAATATGAGCGTGGCTTAATTTTGTACTTATTATTTTGTATGTTTCACAAAATACTATGGGTAGTTCCGATATAACGCCAAACGCAGAAGCTAATTTTAGTATTAAATTTATAGAAATGAACTTAGAATAGACAAAATAATTTCTCAAGTGCATTCATTAACATGTGGCTTATTTAAAACCGTGATCAGAAACTTCATTCTGAAACCGATTTTTAGTTAGTCAATTGTGAGGAGATTTTGATTTGCAATAACTTGGTAAGGTTACTGAGCCGCTGTAGCAGTGACGTATATAATAGTTATATTTAGGTAGTACCACGTACATACATTAGAATTTCTGAGCACTGTCATGACCTGGGTATGGAGGGGGCGGGAGGTAGGGGTAAATACGGCTAGGGAGGTCGGCTTTGTACGTCGGTAGACCCTTCCCTTTAATGGGCACCTATGATGCATGCAAATATGGTAGAGGTGTCCATGGACCGCCGGTTCGGATCAAGGGTACATGGAGACTGTATGCCAGGAATGCTAACCAAAAATTTTCCTCCAGAGCCACAATATTTCCTCATCATTTCCGCCATTCGCTGCAATTTTCTCTTTCAATTTTTATAATTTCGTGTTTGATGTTTTAGGTGTGTCGAACCTTTAGTACTAACTTGCTACCCACTATAGGCACCTATGATATGTGGAAAAATGAGGAAATATGAGGAAAAATTTAGCATTTCGTAAATGACGTGTTTTATATTATACGTTTTTAATATTTTAGAATTGAAGAATACGAAGAGACAATCAAACGCTTAAACAAAAAACTATTCCAAAAAGACAAAGAAATTGAAAAATTATCAACCCAATCCAGAGACCCCCACCACCATCATCTTTGATTCACACTGCACAAAGCTTGTACATTTTTTGCACACGAGTCAAGCATCGAGCGCTCTGTAACTCTATAACCCTACATTTAGGCCATGACTTATTTTATTTCTCTATTGAGCCTGAACCTGCTATATTATCGGCCCAAGATTTCAAATATATGGAAGCATTGTCCTATAAATCTCATACCGGTGTCTGCTATGATGTGCAAACAACTTCACAAACGAATCACTAAGTTCTCTATCAACATATCATTGCACCCTCAAATTGACTTCGACCTATAAGTGACTTTGGTGATACTATAAAGATATGCTTTTGAAACAGGGGCGTAGTAAGAGTGAGGGCACCCCCCTCCCCACTTTTCTGCAAAACCCGGCAAAAATAAGATTTTTCTCTTATGGTACACGGAATTTTCCCTGGAGGCCCCCACTTTCGAATAGCGCGCTGCGCCCCTGTTTGAATAATTGTAATGCAATTTGGTTTTTGATGTATTTTATCGTTTCTAAAATTTATAAAATTTTTATTCCATTCTTTTTTCATGGGATTTATATTTGGGCGGAGATGCAAATGGAGGTGGAATTTCAGCGTTTACACTGGATGAGGCAACAGAAAACTTGGTAAATTTCGAGGTTTGACCCACGCCATATGCTATGTTTCTAAATCGTTTGAGGGGCATGGCCAGGAGTGGACACCCCGTGCTTGTTATGTTTTACGAAGCGACGACTGTCGGTCCAGTTCGAAAAAATAGCTTGAACTACCTTTCACGAAAGCAAAGCTTGAGGGGTATGGTACCAGAATTTTAGAAATTGTTTTAAAATGTCTTTTAGCAGTTTTGTAAAAGTTTCATCACAATGATTTATAATTACTTAGTTGCATTTACTTGAACACCAACCCTAAATTTCTTAAAAGCTAAAAGTAGGTACTGAATGACATTAGTTAATAGCGGTGTTTGAATTATTAAGATTTCGTTGTTACTTAAATTAAAACAAACTGCATTATTCAATGCCAGAAATAAAAGGTAATAAATTGCCATATTTCAAAAATTTCGTTAAATAATACTTTAATTTTAGTAATTTTATTGCGGAGCGTTTTCATTGAATACCGTTGAATATTTGTGAAGATGGTTCAAAAACCTATAAAAGTTATTGTGATATAATTTATTATAATTAAATTTATTAATTGTTAATCAAATAAGTATATAACTAAAAATATAATTTCTGTTTCACGTTTGTTGGCAGAGGACTGCTTCGCAAATTGATAAATTGTTATCTTTCCGAAATTAAAAGTATATATATAATATTCTGTTAATACTTCAATTATTATTTGGCATATGGTGACTGGTCGTTTTCTTGTTAATAGAAATATATATAAAATTTTGGCTAAATAAAATTTGTTGAGCGAAATACGTTATGATTGCATCTTAACTAGTTTCAGCGTTATAACTGTTGTTTTGGGAGAAGCAGAACCAATTCTGAACAGTTAGAAATGTGCACATAGCGACAGTTGGTCTATCAGTTTGTCAAAACAACATGAAGTAAAAGTTGTTATTTGCCGCACCTCCCCCTTTGCGAATGTTTCTGGGTATTTTAAGGATGGCAGAGTGTGGATTTTGGGTTTGTTACCTTCCTGGAGCTATATTTGACAAAGAATAGTAGTCCTTTCCCATGTGCAATGTCAGTAGTTTGGGCCTTGAATGCGGTGTGATAAAGCATTTCTCGCCGATAATGCGATTTCGAAACTCAAGCAAGATGGCACTGTTTTTGTTGTTTTTTCCTGCGTGACAACCATAATATCAATTGCCTTATAAACAGCTAATGCATTAATATCTTTTAAACAGATTAACACATCATTTACCTTTTCACGCAGTAATACAGTCACACAAATTACTGAATTATTTTCATTTAGCAAACTCAGGAATATGGGCGATCAACAAAAGCATAATTCGCTACGTCAAATCTCCACTGAATCGGAAATTAATAAATACATTGCACCTTCTAGTTACATACTTCTGGTATCAAACTTCTGGTTCTGGAATCAGGTTTCATCCTTTATCCTATATACCGATTTTAACGTTTAATTCAATATCAGCCTTTCAGTCTGAACACGTTCCGGCAAATCAAATAAAGGTTGTGAGTTGTGAATATTGAAAATTTATGTTGCTGTATTAGTAACTTAGCTAGTTGTAACAGTTGTATAGCTATATAATGAACCAAAATGTAATAATTAAATTCGTAGGGTGGCCAACCACAAAGACTCATGGTTTCCAAAAAGATACCGCTGCAATCACATCAAAGCACTGCAACACTTTGAGATTTGATGGATAGGTTGCTTATGTGTAGCCAAGTTAGTAGTTGCGCGTATATAGCTAAACGGTATTTTGTTTAACACCACTCCGACCTGAGGATTGCCAAATTCAAAGATACCGCATTGATTTTGGTATCGTTCAACTCAACTCATCATATCAAATCATACAAATATCGTAACAAAAATTTCAGTTGGAATATTTAACATTTTTTGGTACACTGCAGGTTGGTCGGGTTATGGCTATGTCAGGGCTATGAAAAGTTTGCTTTTATTTGTATTTGATCTAATAAATATTAAAATTTGGCCCTGATTGGGCTGAGGGCGAAAAATCAGAGAAAGAGCCCACCATCTTTTCAGTGTAGTCCCTATAGTATCTAGACCCCTAATCATCTCTTACACCCAAAATATATCTCTTCGAGATCAGGGTCGCCCCTTTTCAGGTATAGCCTCCTGATGATGCTAAATTATTGTTTTTATTTGGATTTTTTGGGGTATAGAGGCTTTTTTGGCAAATTTTTTTCCTAAAGCTCCGCTTAAGATCGTCACCCCCCCCGCACCCTAGCCCCCATGGACCAGTTTTTTCTGCTCTTTAGAATGGAAAAGTTTCAGGGCTCTAGCTCTTCAAGGAGGTTCAGGAGAGGGGCCCAATTTCAGGGGTCGCATTTTTTTAGAAATATTTATTTTGGTTTTTTGACATTTTTGGAGATAACTTTGGATTGGATTGACCGATTAGACTCAAATTTGGATATGATATAGAAAATGCAACGTGCTATACGCCTATTCATGGTGTGTGACGATTACTGTCCGTCACAAGAAGATATGGCTCCCGATATCGGGAAATCAAGCGAAAAATGGATATTTTGATGTTTGGAAATTAGGTTTAGACTGGGCTCAGTTTTAGGGTAAGCTTGAAGCTTAGGTTAGGGTATCCGGAAATACTGCACTCGCAAACGCTGGCGAGGAAGCACCAGTACTGTGCACCCAAAACCGTGGCAGTTAGTCTTAGGCTTAGTCTAAGGCTTAGGCTTAGTCTAACGCTTAGGCTTAGGCTTAGAATTAGTCTAAGGCTTAGGCTTAGGCTTAGTCTAAGGCTTAGTGTAAGGCTTAGGCTTATTTTGTTATTATTAATCTAGAACTCTATAAGAAAACGTATTACAGACATTGGAACTAACTTCAGACGTGATACATGTTTCCGATTTGGGCAGTGAGTGCAATCGACAATATTTTCAGCGAATTGTCGTCGCCATTGAAATTCAATAAGGGTTCGCTGGAATAGGCTATGAGGAACACCTTGGCGTTGCCGAATGAAGATTTTCAAATATCCCCAGAGACCATCAATGTTTTGCGTATGAGCGTCGGGATTGTCGGGATTAAGGAATTGGCGGTTATGGTGGTTGACCGTGGCGTGAGTATATTGCTGGGGGCTAGGTAGGCGGCGCAGTCCTTGGATGTAGGTCTGGAAGCTGTCGGTGATGATGCGGGTTCCCGGTCGAAATGTTGAAATATTAGAGGCATGATTGTGTTGATGGTGCGATTGAGGACGTGGAAAAGTAGACACTTGCCAGTTTGTCGTTCAATCATGCCCACCACCCAGCCATTCTGACGACCTGGCATACCGGGGTTGTATTTTTGCCGAAAAAACTTCGACTAGTCAACTTCGGCGTCGATACCGGGGCCGCCCAACATGCTATTTTCCCAAAGATCACGGTCTTAAGCCACAGCGACATCCCTACAGTAGTTGTACCAGTTCGTAATGGTATCTGTAGCGACCCCTGTTTGCAAGCGAATGAAGTTTGACGGCAAGTTGTTGATGTAGCCGAAAATGATCACGAGTGTAGTTTCCAATGTGATCCGGTGACCGGGAAAAAATGAGCCGCTTCGAATAGATAATTTGGCTCGACAATTTTTACAGCGCCATTCGTACTTGTCCAGGCCCGCGAGGCCATTACGCGCAGCCAAATACATCGCGTCGCCACAGGTACATTGTTGGTTGTTAGCGATAAGTCTCCATTGGGCAAGCAGAACTATAGAATCTTCATATGTACTTGTTCTACGTGGTGATAGGTCATGCGCAAATTGTTAATATCAGGTTCAGGAAGTATAGTATTGGGGCAAAATGTTAAACTAGTATTTTGAGGTCTGCGACGTGCTGCCATAGCTTAATTTTATGCTGTAAAATTTAAAAAATGGAAAATAAATCATCAATCGATCAATCGAGCGTTCCTAAAGGGTTACTTCCGAAGTGGTTAACCGTTCTTGCGGATAACTTCAGAGGGAGGCCAGATATATCGATATGAATGGTACCATTGAGTTTCTCCTGTAATGCTGGATCGATCTAGGTGCATCATGTCTATTTTGCAAAAAAAAATTTTTTTTCAAAATTTTCAGGTGACATTTCACAGGTTGACCATTGGAAAAAACAGAAAAAAATGAAAAAAAATTTTCGGAAAATGGTATTATGCGGTATTTTTGAACTCAGCTCGTCGAGTTGAGTCGATTGGTACCAATTTCAGCGGCGTGCGACCATTTGCTGATTCCCCCCCCCCCCCCAGCCAAAACAGCGCCAAAATTTTTGTGTTATCGTAGAAAAAGTGTGGAAATGAACGCACTCAGCTTCAGCTGCAGATCCTGACTGCAAACTGGATTGAAATTTCCTGGCTGTACGAAACGTAACTTTTATGAAATTGGTCTCTAGAGTAGTTAAATCCGAAACTACTATAATTTATTATAGATATCCAGCAGAGTGAATATACCATTGTTTTCCAAATATGGATCCATGAGTTCAACATTACTCCAAACAGCGTTCGGTTGGCCAAAATGTCATACACATTATTACTGAAACATTTACTCGAAGATGTCGGACAACTCTGTAAACCTAGCCACGTAATTTCATAATTATGTAAAGCACATTTCCACAGAAATCTTCCGTTGTGAGCGCACCTTATAACTGTACAAAAAACAGGAAAACGATCATGTGTTGTCGAATGTTATTGAGTTTTAACTTCTGTCGTTGAATTATGTATCTATTAGTTTAAACATAAAGACTTCTGAGATCAGCGATGTCACATGAACGTTAAACTCTTCAAAAAAGACAGCAGCAGCGAACGACTCAATGTTTCAAGGAATGTAGGGTTTCTGACACAAAATGTTTTCCAACTCATATTTCGCTTATATCTACGTTGGTTTTGCAAGTGGCATCACATGTATATCAAACTGTTCAAACTAACACAGCAGCGCCAGGCGAATTAATGATTTATTATAGTGTTGTTTTGAACGATCATATAGAATATTTGCCTCGTTCGAAATTGGATGATATATTTCTACCGTAGTTTTGGCCGTTGTTTTTGTACTTTTTATTGCCCAACATGTAGAAAAGGTTAATTTGAACTTCTTCATATTGAAGAATATAAAAAAGTGGTGTTGAAAATTATCAGATTTTAAGACTGTCGCATTTATGAAGCAAGTCAAAGGTATATTTGCTGATACCGATTTTCTAACTAGTATCTGCAGTATTCATTATGGCTTATATAATACTTATAATACGCACACTACGCGTTGATTTAGAGAAAATGCTTGAAAATATGGTATTTAAAACATGATAATAAAATTTCAAGCTAAAATATAAAACCCGAAACAAAATTTACACAATTGAAATATCAAAATTCAAACTTTAGCGCATGATATGTCAAACTTTGTTTTCGGGCCAAAATTTCAAATTTTTAATATTTTATGCTTCCAACTGTATTTTAGGATTAAACATTAAGGACTTTATTTGTCAATAAATCACCCTTTGATATTTACGCTTGCACAACAACTGCCATAAAATATATTGGAGCAAGGTGAAACCAAAACTCTGAGACAATTTGCTTGTTTGGTATTAGCTCAGTTTTTTCATACCTAAGGATCTAACAGACATCATTTGAACGCATCAAACGCAAGTAATAGTGATTTTATTTTGCAATCCCTAAAAACGTAAAGAAAAATTCCAGCTTCCAGTGCATATTCTCCTAAATAAACATAAGAATACTGCAGTTTAACAGTATATCTTTTGCTGCCACAGTGTAGTATTCCAGTTACTTTTTACGGCATAGTTGTCAAAATACTGGCAAAATATCCCTTTCATATATTCACTTTGTCCATATTGACATGGTCATCGTGTTGCGTTGTTTTACTTAGTTAGTCGTGCGATGTACGTTTGATATTCATACTTTGAATGTATTAATTAAAACAAATGGTAACAAAAAATTGAAAGCGTTAAGTAATCATGCAAACCCTCTATCAGCACGAACTAGCAGCAAACTGAAGTGATAAGGGTTTTGAAATATTTTTTTTGCGAAGCTTTTTTAAACACATGCTTTTACCTAAGCCAGAAAGGTGCATATATATTTTTTCGGGCAAAACGCAGTTATATATATTTTCGCTTGTTAAACAAAAACAAAGATCTGTTAGTCTATCCCAAAACGACGTCCATCTATCCAAATTATTTCGCATTTTATTTGTATGCCAGATACGCGCAAATCAAATGCACCGCCAAAAGGGCGAACATTCACATATACACGCTTTTATTGGTATTGCAACGTTTTAAGTTAAGTGCAATACTCAAAAACAGCTGCTCTTACAAATTTTGTTGTGTAACCGATTCATATCCGGATTAACTGTGCACAGTGAAATGTTTGACAAACATCAAGCCAGCACCAGGAATCGAACCAGGCTTAAGAGATTGAAAACGGGGGTACGTTATCCAAACCACTGAGCTGTCAAAGAGCTGTTTCTCCGTTCCCTAAGGAATTTTAAAAAGGGAACCAGCAACAACGCTGGTTCAAACACACACCACACGACAACCTCAGTTAGCGCAACAACACAATGGTCGCTGAGACCGTTTTTCGCCAGCGGCCATGAAAGAGGTAACCACAACGTTTAAAATACGACACCTTTTTGATTTGACACTCTCGTGAGGCGTTGTAACTCAAAAATGCAGATACACTAAATATGGCTATATATTATGTCAGCATAAGGGCGTTAGTTTTTAGATTTTTGGTGGACAAATTTCGAGTTACCTAATATTATAAAACGAAAATCAGATAAAATTAAGAGTTTAGTGAAAATTTTTGGAAAATATACTATCAGATAGGAGGCGATGTTGTCACAAATTGGCAAATTGTGTTCTGGTCTACTGAAATAGTAGAAAGCTGGAAAAAAGGCTAGAAAAAGAACATGCTTGTGCGTGGTGTTCGGGGCCACAGTGTCTCTACTTAGCGTAATTGTAACGTTAATATAATAATCTTGGGATGCATAATCTTGGCTTAGGTAGGCGGTAAGGGTTAGTATATATCGAGAATACAATACCACACATTTCACTTGCGTCCCTAAAAGTTACATTGGTCCATTTTTAGATGGATTCCATTCAGCAAAATTAAAACTTTTAGCAACTTTAGGGAAATAGGTGTCCTATGTGATCATCCAGCGATGTAACATTTTTGTTTGGTATTTAGAGCCAGGGTTTTTGGAAGCTAGAATTGGTGAAAATAGCAATTTCAAGGCCCCAGGGGTATTCCGGTCTTCTTGGGGAGTGGGGAGGTGGAGGCCTTCGCACTCCAAAGGAGGGCTCAGCCCGTCGATGGCGGGGGTGGGGAGGTGCGGTGCATTCGATGTGTATGGGTTCGGTGTCTACGGTGCTGCCGGGGGTAGGACTTTATGACTGAAAGTAGGTCCGAGCCTCAAGATAGGTAACCCATATGAACATGTATGGTCAAAACTTTGGTCATATATATGAAATACTGGTTAAATTTAAGAATCATTAGCCATCTTTCACAAAAGGCTT
>JASANE010005745.1:0-31665 GCA_030248225.1 Trileptium ribeirensis | reverse complement strand
GCGTTCATCAACATCCGCATGACGAAATCGGCCTCCACATCGGATCAGTCCATCAGCGTCAATGAACAAATCAAGTTGTTTGACCAACGTACCCGATTGGCGGAGTTTATTTTGAGTGAGGGCACCGAATTGCTGTTTCTGAGTTGACCGATCCCACAAAAGTTTTGCTGCAGCGATTTCAACAGCTGTTAATTCGCCCGAATGTTTCCGTTTCCGCGCGTTGTTGACAAACCTAAGGATCCATGCGGTCACACGTAATAAGTGTGTATGACGGGAAAATTGTTTTACATCGAACAACTCGCAACAATCATCTGCTTCAAGCAAAACGACGTCATCCGATACACTGACTGTTGTTTCGCTGACTCCGACGTCCGATAGCTGTTTCGCTACTTCTGGTAAGATAGTTGTCGGCCATTCGGTTGTGCTTCGGGACAACCACGGTGGACCGTTCCACCACAGCTGATTACTGATCAACGCTTCCGTTGAACACCCGCGTGTCGACAGGTCGGCTGGATTTGATTTTGTTGGCACATAACGGTATTCCACACTGGTTGCTGCTTTAATTTCACGGATGCGATTTTTTACAAACACTGTTGATTTCGAGTCGTTTTGCAACCAATGAAGTACACATTGTGAATCTGACCACATATATTTCTTCGCCACGTTGATACGCAACTCTCGTTCGACAAACCTGAGCAGACGCACGCCAATTACCAACGCCATCAACTCCAAGCGTGGGATTGTCAACTGCTTTACTGGTGATACTCGGGATTTGGCGAACATAAGATGGGTTGTTGCGTTGTTACCCAGTATTCGGAGGTAAACAACAGCGGAGTATGCGCGTGCAGATGCGTCACTAAAGCAGTGAAGTTCGAATTTCCCATTTCGAGGAATCCCGCCGACTGTGATGCAGCGTGGTACAGTGTGATCAGCGATGGTGCATATATTTGACCAACATTCCATCCATTGTTTAACAAATTCGTCTGGAATTTTATCGTCCCATCCAAATTTGTGTTTCCAAAGTGTTTGTATCAGTATTTTGCTGGATATTGTGACGGCTGAAAACCAGCCGCAAGGATCGAATATTTTGGCTAAATTTTTAAGCATCAGTCGTTTTGTGTTGATCGCTTCCGCTTTGATGGCCATAGTGGTACACGCCAGCGTATCAGTTGTTGTGTTCCACATCAGTCCTAGAACTTTTGTGGTCGCCGTATTACCGCGGTCGTCCTTTGCAATTGAGGCTGAAAATTGTGGATCGTTCGTGAACCATTCGCGGAGGTTCATGGACGCTTCCCCGAAGATTTGTTTCGCGCTGCCATAAAAGGTTTTCGCTTCTTCGATAGACGCCATTCCGACAATAACGTTGTCAACATAAATATTTCCGAGTATTTGTGCTGCAACCGGATGAGTGGATAACTTTAGATGACGTTGAATAACAGCGCTTAATTCGAAGGGACTTGCGATAATACCGAACGGTACACGAGTAAATCGATATTCGACGATGTTACTCCCTTTCGGTGGTTTTGATCTATCTTTGATCCACAGAAATCGGGTGACATCACGTGAAGTCTTCTGCAACCCAACCTGCAAGAAGGCTTTTTCAATGTCACTGACAATCGCCACCGGACTAAGACGGAAACGCAGTAGCAACCCGCAAAGGTCGTCAAGCATCACTGGTCCCCGATGAAGACATTCGTTCAAGCTGTGGTCAGATTTGGTTGATTTCGCCGATGCATCATATACTATCCGAAGTTTTGTGGTCGACTTTTCCGGTGTTAACACGCAATGATGTGGCATGTAATGGATGGGTCCCTCAGCAGAGCCCGGCGGGACATGTTCGATAATTCCCCGTTTCTCTTGCTCTTTTATTGTTTCGTCGTATTTTTGAAAAACTCCATCATCAATTCGTTTCAAAAGTGAAGTCAACCGCCCGCTAGCAAGACCTCTATTATATGGAGGTACTGGTGCCTCCTTCTTGTAGGACCAATCAACGTGATATCTTCCGTTCTCAAATTTTACCGTGTTGTCAAAGTGTTGCATAGCTTCATTGTCGTCATTTTGTGGCATTGGTTTGATGCCGACGTCTTCAAGTGACCAAAATTTCTCAATATTTATTGTGGGATCTAGTACCTCATTTCGGTGGTGACAGAACATTGCAGTCACTTTATCCGATTCCGAGTTCTCTGAACCGACTCGGCCGGTGGCGATAAATCCGAAGGACGAAGACAAGAATAGCAGGCCCTCCGAGCTCTGAATTCGCTCGGAACCAATGAACTCATAGTAGTAATCAGCTCCGATCAAAACGTCAATATGCACTGTTTCAGGAACTGTTATTAGTGGTTCCGCCAGAATCAGTTGTTTCACAACTGGATGTTTCGCTGCGTTAACAGGATGTCGTTGAATTGGACATGTGATATCAGGAATAACGTTTGCAGTCAAAGATCTAATTGATCCGTCTGGCAAAACAACGTCGAACTGGACTATCTGGTACTGTTTTGACTTTCGTTTGGTGTCGGAAAACCCGGCAGTGCTAATGGTTTCATAGCCCTTTGATATTGCTCCGATCTTCGATGTGATATGTTTGGTGACAAAGGTTCGAGAACTACCGGTATCGAATAGGAAACGCGCTTTGACAACTGATCTTTCTTTGGCACCACGAATTGTTGCTAAGGCAGTTTGCAATATTACTGATTCCCCGTGGGCAAGAAGCGTTGCATTAATCGTTCGATCTTGGGAGCTATTCCGTACAGCGTCGACTGATAGCGATGATGTTTGAGATTTTGGGTTTGTACCGAACTTTGTAGGACAAAGTGAGCGATGATGTGTTGTTCGTTTGCAATAAGCACACGGATACTGACTGGTGCATTCCTTCACCATGTGGGTGTTGCTGAGACACATATAGCAACGACCCTTCATTCGCTGTTTTCGCGCATTCAGATCTGAATAGGTTGTGCACTGATCTGTGAAGTGTTCTTGAGTACAGAGGCTACAACGCGGCTTCCTAGACTTAAGCTGGTTCGAATTAGTTGTAGTGGCATGTGTTGCGGTATTGGTAAGCAACGACGCTGATCCAGTAGAGTATCCTGATTTTTGTTTATTGTGCAAACTGTGGTGCTTTCTAGTATCACCGCCGCCGCGTAGTTTATCACTGGATGACTTAACAGCGAACGTCCGATTGCTCATATCTCTGGCTCGAATTTCGTCTTTAAGCAGTTCGCGCAACGTTTTTAACGTCCATAATTTATCACCATTACGTCGATGGAGTTCCATTTTGACATACGTCGGCAGTTTCGACAAGATAATCGGTGTAAACACTTGACCGAACATTTCTTCTTCCAATCCTAGGGCAATTAAACTTCGGATATGTCGCTCGCAGTCGTCGTACGTGACTTGCAACTGCGATGTGTCATGCGATGCGACCGGAAGTGCTAGCATAGCCTCCAGATGTGAAAAAATAGCTAATTGTTTGTTGCCGAATCGATCCGTTAACACATCTACGACAGCAGAATAATTTTCCGAAGTCAACCGGTATCCGTCAATGACTCGCAATGCATCGCCCGAAAGGAAACTCCGAAGATATTTGAATTTGTCAATGTCGGATAATTCACTGTTGTCGTGTATCGTTGAAGAATATCCGTCCCAAAATTCTTGGAATTTCAGTGGATCGCCGTTAAACTTTGTCATATGAAGTTTTGGCAACTGCACAGAGTTTGCTCGATCACAGATGGACTGGTTGTAAGAGGCATTATGGTGTTGTGGCGAAGTCGAGCAACTCTGACTAAATCGACGATATGCTGACATCTGTGCTGTAGCCAACGTGATACAGTCGAGAATCGATTCGTCTATATCAGCTGCTTTAGTTATTTCCGATTCTATCTTGTCACTGCCTGTCGTCCTCGCTACAATATCAATGCTGTGGGCCTCGAGACGTGTACGGTAGTCACGAAGTTTCTCTATTGAAGCTTCAATTTCGACAGCATCAGTTTCATTCTGTGGAGCTGGTCTTCCCGACAGTTTCTGGATTTCCTTCTTTGTATTCGTGTGAATTGCATTCCGACGTTGAACAGCTAACAAGAGAGCAGCTGCGTCTGTCATCGTTGCAAATTATTTACGATTATACTGGTGGCCCTAATTCTGTTGTGAATTTTAAGGAAGGCGTCTGTGACGGAATGAAAGCAGTATGCAGATTCACAAAAACTGTGGAAAACAACGAATCTCCTAGAGGTGGGCAGATGTTCGGTGTTTGATGGTCTGCAAAGCTACGGCAAACAAGTAGTGATCCAAAGAATGGAAATTTGATGCCCCGTGAATACCACGGGTAAACAGCCGATAACCCAGTTATTCGCTAAATTTTGTGCAACATGAGCATAGCCAAATATTCATCAAGGTATGTTGACCCACAAAAATTATGGGAAAACCTGCTGTTTGTGATTATAAATTGCTGTGCTGGATTACACAGAAAAAATAATTAGTTTATGAAATATCGTTGGGCTTATAATGTGCTTAAATTATGCCTCGGATGCTGGTCAAACACTTAATTATAGCCCTACGTTATAACAATAGATGCGAATAGACGAGAGTGTAATATGATTGAACATTATTCACCGAAACGATAGCAGCCAAATTAATTAATCATAATTTGCTATATACTAACCTTTCGTTATTCGGGATTTTTGATTATATCCGAAAATATCCTGATTCAATCATCCGAAGGACCATGTCAAAATATCGGTCGACTGAATGTAATTGGGTTGATATCGGTCGATATTTATGATTTGTTCCGATTTCGTATAAACAACAATTTTCCACCGTCCGAGTTTATTGCCGAAAATTCGTTATAATAGACTGAAAACTTGAATTGACAATATATTGTTATCTTTAAACCCGAAGTACAAACTTAAACTCAATACATCCGCAGTAATATTCAAAACACAAAATTATCATAGAAGACAACAATTAACACCTAAATCCCAGCTACAGTCTCTCTCCATCGTTCACAGTAGTCAAGTTTTATGTGTTTCAAGAAGGTGAGACTTATTTTGCATATGTTAGCCATCCGTTCATCAACATCACATTCAATATCATTGACATTGGGGTGTGGGGGGGGGGAAAATGGATTGGGGTGGTTTTTTGGGCGGGGTAAAATGAAAAAATTTATTTTGTTATGGGAGGTTGAATAAATGGATTAATTAGGGTCTATGAGGCATTTTGGGTCCCTGAGGGTGAAAAAATGGTCAAAAATCGAAAATTTCAAAATAGATTGGAAATGAGTTTGCAAGTTGAGATAAGTGTTCTGGGTCTGTATCTTTACTATTGGGTCCCTGAGGTTTAAAAATCGGCAAAAATCCAAAATTTGAGGATTACTTGGAAATGCACTTAGGAGGTGGGATAAGTGGATTTGTAGGGTCTCAGAGGTATTTTGGGTCCCTGAGGGTTAAAGATGGCCAAAAATCGAAAATTTCAGAATCACTTGGAAATGTACTTAGGAGGTCGGATAAGTGGATTTGTAGGGTCTAAGTGGTATTTTGGGTCCCTGAGGGTTAAATATGGCCAAAAATCGAAAATTTCAGAATCACTTGGATATATACTTAAGAGGTCGGATAAGTGGATTTATAGGATCTAAGGGGCATTTTGGGTCCCTGAGGGTTAAAAATGGTCAAAAAACGAAAATTTCAGAATCGCTTGGAAATGCATTTGGAGGGTTGGATAAATGGATTTATAGGGTGTATGAGGCATTTTGGGTTCTATAAGGTCGACAATGGCCAAAAAATTGAAAATTTTAACATTGCTTGGAAATGAGTTTAGAAGCTAGGATAGGGTCATTTATGCAGTAATAATACAATTTGGGTCTCATACGGCCAAAAATGGCCAAAAATTAAAAAATTTAAAATAGTTTGGAAATTAGTTTAGAAGCAAGGATAGGGTGATTTATGCAGTTTATGATAGAATTTGGGTCCCATAGGCTCAAAAATGGCCAAAAAGCGAAAATTTTAAAATCATTTGGAAATAAGTTTAGAACCTAGCGTAAGGTCACTTAAACAGTCTATGAGGCTCAAAAAACATTTGAAACATGTTTAGGTGTTAGTATAACTATATGAAATTATTCGTATGCTTCTTAGTATTAGAACTTAAAGAAATATGTTGGAAATTTTGTGCTTGTCTTATGTAGGATTACTAAGGCTTAGGTAATAGTTTAGTTTATTTACAAATTCTGCCATATTTTTATGAATACTTATCATCTGATTTTACTTTCAGCTCCATAAAAGATGGCTTTCACGTGCAACCTATGTAACAAGTCATTCACTCGATCTGATCATTTATCTCGACATCTAAAGACGATTCACGAGAACATGCAGTTCCAATGTCAACAATGCAATAAGTCCTACGGGCGTAAAGATAGCCTCACCCGTCATATGAAGGCCAAGCATCGACCATCACCGTTAGATGTTCAACAACCACCAATCAAACGTTCAACTCCCAACAAGCAACAGGTAGAAAAACTGGATGAATTCGGCAACCTTGATCGTCTGCAACATATGGCTCAGAAAATTGTCAACGAACAACAACCGCAGGTAATGGACGATTTCCACAACCTTGATCGTCTACAGCTAATGGCTCAACAAATTGTAGACGAACAACTGCGGGCACCGGATGATGTCGCAGAAATACCGCATTTAAACCTACCAAAGTCAGGGAACGTTATCGCTGAGACAGATGGTATCGTGCTGCTTCAATGGATCCAAGCGCTGAAAGGATGCATACGGAGCTACTACATTGTTCCGAAAGCGGCTTTTGCTGATTTGTCTGAGTTCCTACAACAGTCGCGTTCATCTCTACACACATTGCTTAACTTACAGCGTGATAATGAAATTAAGTTGTGGATCAGTGTACAATGCTGCTGCAGAAACTTGATGGAACAACAATGGCAGTCCACTTCAACACCAAATCGCATCCGATTCTTGTTGGATTCGACAAAGATAGTGAAATAACAAATCTATTTAGCGAGATAATAAAAAAACTGGAAGATTTCTAGTCGAAAGGATCTGGTTGGACCCTTCAAGACGTACGGCATGCCGATATCCATATTAGTCGATACAAACCTCTACGGGCCGCAACCTATCAACCTCTACCTCGCGCTATCCGCAACAAGCATTCGGTTCTCAACATTCAAAATCAAGACAATAAGTGCTTCCTTTGGTCGAATTTAGCTGCTTTGCATCCAAAACACTGGAGCGAACATCCAGAAGGTGTGCAAAATTATGAACAGTTTGCTGACGATATCAACATGACTGGTGTCGTAGAGTGTATGACTGTACCCGGTTAAAGTTTCCGATATTCCAAAATTTGAGCGGTTAAACTCAACCTCCGTCAACGTCTACGGTATCGAGGCCGTGCAATTGCATCCCATCTATATTTCCACGAATAACTTTGAACAATATATACATCTCCTGCTTCATGACAATCATTACTCACTGGTACGCAATTTGGATGCTCTACTATTCAGTCAACGTCGCGATCGTCGTCACAAGTTCTTTTGTTACAAATGCTTACTGCCATATTACAGCCTAGAAGAACGAAGAGAGCATATGGAAAGATGCCGCAACAATGTGCCATCGAGAATAGAGATGCCTAGGGAGCATGCAACACTTTAATTTTTCAATACCCAACGAATGCAACGAGCGACATATGTAATATATGCCGACTTTGAGTGTCTTCTGGAAAAAGTAAATACATGTGAGCCAGCGCAAAGTGCTTCATATACAAACAATCACCAATTGCATACACCTTGCGGCTATGGGCTAGTTGAACTAAAAGGATGTTGCAACGACAAAGTAACTGTTGGCAAGCCTGTCGTTTATCGTGGCGATAATGTGGTTAAAACATTTCTACGGAACGTTATTCATCCGTGTGAACTATACCAAAAAGTCTATACCGAGGAACAAAAGTCTATCGTCATGACCGATTCAGATCGTCAACATCACAAAGATCCAACGTCATGATACATTTGCGGCTGCGCTCTCAATAAAGACGATAAAGCGAAGGATCATTGCCACATGTGTGGGCGTTATCGTGGTACAGCTCACCTAAAGTGCAACATCGGTTATCGTCTTAGTCGAGATGTAGCAGTACTGTTTCACAATCTGCGACGCTACGACGGACATATAATTATGCAAGAAATTGGCTCAGTATGTCACGAACTGGGACTACAAGTCGAATGTATCGCCAAAGGAATGGAAGACTACATGACATTCGCAATTAAGAAAAAGGCGAAACGAGTCGGAATGGTAGTTGATGAGGCAATGGAAATTGATGACAATGATACGTGTTGGGATGAGAATTGTGCAGGGATTGACTTTATTTTTGGCAACGACGACAGCGACGATGTTGATGATAACAATTCAACAGGTGGTTGGAAGATTCGATTCGTTGACACAAACCAGTTTCTAAACTCATCATTACAAACTCTTGTTGATAATTTAAAGAAAAGTGGTATCCAGCAATTTAGAGCTATGGATGCAAACTTCAACGGTTATATGGATTTAATGCTGCGTAAAGGGGTATATCCGTACGAATATATGGACTCAGTGGATCGATTCAAGGAAACCAAGTTGCCAAGCCACGACTCGTTTTATTCGTCACTTTGCGATAGCGGTATTAGCGAACAAGATTATCTGCACGCACAGTCTGTGTGGAACGAGATGAATATCCAAAATCTGGGTCAATACCACGACCTCTACCTGAAAACTGACGTTCTGCTTCTATGCGACGTATTCGAAAGTTTCAGACTTCTTTGCCTGGAAAAATATCAGCTTGATCCAGTTCATTATTTTACATTGCCGAGCTTCGCCTGGAATGCATGTTTGAAAAAAACTGGCGTCAAGTTGGATCTTATAAGCGATGCCGATATGTACTCTTTTTTCGAACAAGGCATTAGAGGTGGAATATCCGTCATAACTCACCGCTACGCCAAAGCAAACAATCCATACGTCTCTAACTATGATCCATCATTACCACTCAGCTATATTATTTACCTCGACGCAAATAATCTTTATGGATGGTCAATGTTGCAAAAGCTGCCGTGCAACACATTCAGATGGCTCAAGCGTGCTGAAATCGATATTACTGATTGGCAAGCGGTAAATGCAAATGGTGACATTGGATACATTCTCGAAGTCGACCTGGCGTATCCTGAATCGCTGCGTCAGCAACATAACGACTACCCATTAGCTCCTGAGCGATTACGTATCAGTTCGAATATGTTGTCTCCATACTGTAGCAATGTAAAGGAATCGCTCAACGTAATTGGTGCAACAACGGAAAAGCTAGCGCCTAACCTAAGGAACAAGTCAAAGTACACCTTGCACATCCGCAATCTGCAACAATATCTTCAATACGGTTTACAACTTCAGAAAGTTCATCGCGCTGTATCGTTTTACCAATGCGAGTGGATGGAGCCTTATATCTCCTTCAATACCGAAATGTGCAAGCAAGCGCAGAGCGACTTTGAAAAGGATCTTTATAAACTATTGAACAACGCCGTATTTGGCAAAACAATGGAAAATGTTCGAGCTTACGTCGATGTGCAATTGGTGACGAATGAGCAAAAGTTTCTAAAGCTCGCAGCGAATCCCCGATATGTTATGTCGTCGGTATTTGATGAAAATTTGGTGGCTGTCAAGATGCATCGCAAGTCTGTTAAGCTGTGCAAGCCGATCTACGTTGGATTCACCGTACTGGAGTTGTCAAAGACGCTCATGTATGAATTTCACTACGGTTACATGAAGCAGCTTTACAACAACGACTGCAAACTCCTGTTCACCGACACCGACTCGCTGTGTTACGTCATTAATACCAACGATATATACCGAGATATGCTAAGTAACGCGACCTTCTTCGATACAAGCGACTATCCTGTGAATCATCCACTTTTTTCCAACGCCAACAAGAAGGTTGTTGGCAAAATGAAAGACGAAATACCTGGATGTGCAATCGAAGAATTCGCTGGCCTTCGATCCAAGATGTATTCGATTAAGTGTGGTGAATTTGAGAAGAAACGCGCAAAGGGTGTAAAGACGAATGTTGTGAAACATCGTATTTGCCACCAAGAATACGTCGACACTTTACTCAATCGATCAAAATCGCGCCATTCTATGAACGCTATACGATCGAATCGGCACGTGTTGGCGACAACAACAGTCAACAAGATCAGTTTATCCGCATTCGACGACAAACGCTATATCAAAGGTGATAGAATATCATCATATGCTTATGGACATTATATGATTGAAGAAGAAATATTTGATTCGCTGCAACATTCGGTAACAGATGAACAATTTCTCGAACTTTTAGACAATATGATTACGGAAAGAGACAATTGATTAAACATATTTGAATTTTGTGACATTTAACTGAATATACTGCTTGAATCAGTGAATGTTTACATATTGATGCTATTGTTTCGCTTGTTTATGTTGCATTATGTTATAATTTTTGTCATATTTTGCATACATCTTGTTTGTAAATAACCTCAAGCATGAATATGTTGTCCTTGTAACATTCTTAAATGTATATATTATTTAACTGTTTTCACACATTTCTTGAATAAATATTTCTGCTTCCTTCGTGACTGTGATGAATTCTAAGCTGAGAAGCATCTATTTTGACCCATCCAATGCTGCTGGATATTCTACAGCATTAAAAATTTATACAGAAGCTATAAAACAAGGTCTAAGTGTTAAACTAAAACAAGTGCAAGATTGGCTTCAGGCCCAAGAGACGTACACACTCCACAAACCACGGCGCTTGAAATTCAGACGTCGTCGAACAGTAGTAAAGGGTTTACGGGATTTGTATCAGGCAGACTTGGCAGATATGTCCAACCTATCAACATTCAATGATGGATACAAATATTTACTTGTAATAATCGACTGCTTCTCCAGGTTTGCCTGGGTTGTTCCTGTCAATAACAAGCCTAGTCAAACTGTCCTCACTGCTCTAAAGACAGTACTTGAAACCTCAACTCCAAAAAATTTTCAAACCGATGGCGGCAAAGAATTTGTGAATAAACTTTTCTATGACTATTGCAAAGATGAAGGTATAAATGTTTACACTGCTAAAAATAAAGAAACAAAGGCTAGCATAGCGGAACGTTTTATACGAACACTAAAGGCTAAAATCTATAAATTTCTAACGTCAGCAAACTCTCGCAGATACATAGACCAACTAAGCTTGATAGTTTCCGCTTACAACAATACAGTAAATTCTTATGGTTTTGTGCCATCCAAAGTGACAGTCGACCATGAAAATGATATTAAACGAGTGTTGTTCCCCCGTTCAGACATTAATGAATGTTCGTTATAAGGTTGAAATTGGTGATAACGTTCGCATATCCAAGGAACGTTTGACGTTTTAACGGGGATTCAATCAACTTTAGTCACGCAAAGTATTTACTGTTAGCAAACAAATTCCGTTTGATCCGCCAGTGTACGAAATAAACGATCTAACAATGAACTGATTTTGGGATGGTTTTATGCTCAAAAATTGCAAAAGGTTAAAGTCCTAGACGATACGTACAAAATTGAAAAAATTTTACGACGACGCAAAACAAAGAAAGGTATATACTGAATACCTTGTTAAATGGTTGGGATATCCGAAATCCATGAATTCATGGGTACACGAACGGGACTTGACACCAGTGTAACCATATTGCTGCGGCTATTAGTAATTGTTAAATCCACACACATGTACTCATGTACCCCTGCTATAACTATACACATACCCTATTGTAACTACACATGTACCCCTACTATACGCATATGTACCCCTCTCGTAGTAGCGCATGTACCCCTAAAAACCTTAAAAGATCAGATAACAGTTTTGTACATATCACAATGGATTACTATTCATGCCCTAAATGCGATTGATCTTATACAACTCGCCAGCATTTGCATCGCCATAAGAAATCTTGCTCATCCGCTAATGTTGAAAACAGCGTTGACAGAATTTACATTCTACTAGAACTACCATTTACTTGTGTAGTGAGCGGACAAACGGGATGCGGTAAAAACAAACTGGATATATCGTCTTCTTAAAAATTCATTGTTTGATCAGAAAGTTGATAAAGTGCTGTTGTGCTATGGAATATTTCAAGATGTTTATCAGCCGAGATTGAAACGATGGAGCTTCATGAAGGAATACCTGCCGCGCTTCCAACATCTACAAATCACACCATTTGTATCCTTGATGATCTAATGCTCGAGGCTGCTAATGATAAACAGCTGGCTGCTGCATTCTCTAAAATGAGACACAACCGTCTTAGTACTATTTTTGTAACGCAAAATTTATACCACGACGGTAAGTATATGAGAACGATTACTCGTAATGCACAATATATGGTGTTATTTCCAAATTTTCGAGACAGATCAATAATTTCTACGTTAGGCAGGCAAATGTACCCTTCAAAACCGTCGTTTCTATTGAGTGCTTTTGAGCAAGCTACAAAAACCCATATGGTTATCTGTTTCTGGATCTAAAGCCTACAACTGACGAATCTTTACGTGTCCGCGAATCCATTTTTCCCGATGACGAGCAAATGTATGCTTATTCTTAAAAGAAACAAAGTGATTATGAAATTAAAAAAATGGCAGTGGAAAAAAACATAATTACTTTGAGATTTCTCAATCAGGCTTCACCAAAAGTAATCTCCATTGTTATCAAGCAAGCATCCGTTTCACTTTTGCAAGCTTTTAGCGAAATCGCATACAATATGTTGCTCACAAATAAGAATAAACAAAATATTCTTAAAAAGTTAATTAATAAAAAAATATCACGTTCTAAAAAGAAAGCTCTGTTGAAACCACAAGTTGTAAAGTATCTGCTCCGCTACATGACAAAGCATTATGGCACGTAAGCTGGCTGTTGTACCTGTTAGTTGGCTGGATAGAATAAAGAGAAACGCAATGCCAGAAAACAATAATACTACAATAATCAAGAATGACGTGATAAAGTATGATGACGATGATGACAAAAAACGAAATAATTTTTCAGATATATCGTTGATGTTTCCAAAAAACCTGCGTAGTAAAGCAAAGTTAATGCTAACCAACACTAGAAGATTACAGTTGAATGAAAATAACCAAGTTATTTATCCTGACGCAACAGTTGGTTCAAATATTTATGACTTAATTTCATATTTTGTGTCAGATGTGAATTATTCACCCCCACGACCGCTAGATTCTGAAAAGTTTGAACGCACAATGCTGAATGCCATACCCCACAATGCATTTGGAAAAGGGCGAAAAAATGGTGTATGATCGAAACGTAGGAAAAGAAGTTGGGTCCAAGTATCGACTATATAAAGCTACGTAAATGAAAATTTCAACTATTGGTCTTTCACAAACATTAAATTCATAAGCATTTTGCTCTCTACGTTCGATATGGAGCATACCAAATACTGTGTAAGCACAAATGGAATCCAGCTAGTATTGTTCAAATCCGGATGGAGCGTTTTTAGTAATTTCAACATATGCAAAGTCGAGATTGGTGGAAAAATTTACAACTGTAACGAGCAGTGGTACCAAAGTGAAAAAGCTCAATTCTTCAACGACACCGAAACGTACAATATGATAATGAAGGCATACAGACCTGTGGAACAAAAACGTCTTGCAAAGCAAATAAAGGGATTTTGCCGGGAGCGATGGTTGGAAGTGGCTGGTGATGTGATGAAGGTGGGATTGAAAGCAAAAATCAATCAACATCCTCACGTACGTGCTGCACTGGTGGGAACTGAACACGCGTTGATTGCTGAAGCAACAGAATATGATCGGTACTGGGGAACTGGTTTATCAATAACGAATCCGAACTGTCGTGATTTGCAACTCTGGACTGGTGAAAATGTCTTGGGGCAATTGTGGACAGAATTGCGAAATGAACTGCTCAATAACTAATATGACAGTAACATTTGAGCTTGGCTGTAGTATAGATCTCAATATTTTATCTTCTGTATATAATTTTCATTATAATAAATATCGTTTTAGTGGTGCAATTTGTAAGCTTGCTTTAAGTAGTACAGCTCTGCTATTTGCCAATGGTAAAGTAGTATTGGTTGGCATAAAGTCAGTTGATGAGGCTTGGGAATGTTGTCAGTTAATTGTAAGTGAATGTAAGAAACTTGGTTATAGTGTCAACACCAACCCAGTTATTGTTGTTAGGAATGTAGTAGGTCTTCTGGTGACAGATATAAAGATAAATTTGCCACACTTATACAATAATATCCGAAATACGCTACAAGTAATGTACGAACCCGAACTTCATAACAGTTTGAAATTAACATTTCCTACTTGTACCGCCTTAGTGTTTAGAACCGGCAAAATAGTGTTAACAGGTTGCAAAAGTATTGAAGAACTTTATCGCTGTAGCGAACATGTGAATAATATTCTTAAAAGGTATGTGTAAACACAGTTGTGAATAAAAGATATAATATGGAAGTTGTTGTTCAGTGCGAGCTGAACCACCCCGTTGTGGAATTACCTTCTCAGATATGTGCAAATAGTGTTAGGGTGCTTGAAGCTATAATGCCTAAAAAGTACATAAATATAACAAGTTGTAGCATAGAATACTATAATCATGGCTCCTGGAAACAATTCTTGTTAGAAGACGGTTTCTATACCCCCGGAAACCTTTTAGATTTTTTAAACCAATTTTCCAACAAAATAATATTCTCAATTGATCCATTCACTAACGTTGGAAGTGTTATGTGTATGGATGATGCGCAGATAAAGCTACCATTGCAACTGCAAAATATTTTTGGAATGGAACAAAACCACTTTAAAAATGGTCTACATAAAGGTAAAAAAGCACTTAACCTTTTATTGAATGAACCCAGGTTTATAATGTGTTCATTTGTCAAGGGAAGATCAGTTAACGGAAAGTACAAACCACTGCTTCATGTATTATCAGAGAGTAATATTAGCTGTAATAACATGCAAAATTTAATGCTAAACACCATTTCACTTAATACATTAGCGTTTGATATTGTTGATTTCTCATTCAGTAAGGTAAAATTTCTTGACTCTTCTACTATGATTCTTCGTCTCTTGTTTTAGAATGCTTAAAAAGGATTCGAGTGTTGTAAAAAAGGCAAATAAAAATGGCTTTACCACTATGTTTTAATTCGACGTCATCACTACAAAATTTGGTGATAACATCTGTAAAAAGAGCAAACAAGAACGGTTTAAGAAGAAAAAAGCTTAAAAAGGTTAAATCGTTAAAGAAGAAGGTAAAATCAAAATGGCGGCGACGCAAATAACCTGCGGTCTTGAAAAACTAAATTGGATGGGTGGTGTTTATCCTGTTCAAAATTCTGTATCTTCAACCCAACTTATTGAAATTGCGTGTGAAACAACATTGCCAAGTTCGGATTCGGATGATGTATTACGTTTTAAAATAAGCGAAAGTGCATTTGACCTGTTAGATTTATCTCAAATTTTCGCTTATATGGAACTTCAGGTACTGTATGAAGATGGAAAAACAATAGCTTTAGATAAGCTTGTAATTCCTTGTAATATGTTTGGTTATGCCCTGTTTTCTTCAGTTGAAGTAAAAATAAACGGCGAACCAATAACGTTTAATCAAAAACATTACCCATGGATGACATATGTGTTATTCCATTTACACATGGATGCTGAGCGAAGAAAGCAATATCTAATGGGAAGCATTTACGCACCAGATGGAGAATACGTTTTTAATGATGTACAGGGCGATAACGCCGGTGGGCTAAAAAGAAATGCACTTATAATAGGTTCCCAAAAAGCAGAATTGTACTTTCCTGTAGTGGCCGACGCTAATTTGAATCCTAAATATTTGCCAGCTGGATCAAGGTTAGAATTTGAGTTTGTGAGGAGCCCAACAAATCTTGTATTGATTCACAGTGGCAAAATGAAATTCAAAATCCAAATAAACGACTTTAAGTTGTACGTGTACAAGGTAAAATTGACCAAGCAAGCTATAGAACTACAAAATAAGATTTTGAGTACAACTGGTGCTCACTATTATGGGATACGATATAAAATACACACACTATCTGTAAACAAGGGATTGCAGAATGTAGATTGGACGGTATTTGAAGGTTCGCTGCCACGTCGAATTTATGTTTGGGGTGTAAGTCAAGCAGCTTATACCGGGGCAGCAACAAAAAATTTATTCGAATTTTCACTTCCAGATATGGATCGTTTTACAATATTTATGAACGATGATCGTTATCCCTGTAACGTTGCGTTACCGTGTAAATCACAAAACAATTTACGCTGGTTTAACTTTACTCTAGACGGCTTGAACAATAAAACACAAAATCTAGGATTAACAAGAAGCGGATTTTTGCCTGGAGCTGGATACCAAATATTTTGCATAGATCTAAGCCGAGATCATAGCAGTGACTGTGATTACTTGAGCAATCCTGAAAACGGTCAGGTTAAAGTGTGTATAGACTTTTCTAGTGAGCTCGCAAACGCAGTCGTAATTTTCGCTATGGGTGAGTTTCCTGCAGAGTTACAAATTAATGCAAATAGAGAAGTCTTTTGGAACAAAAACCCTTAAAAATGACTAAAAACCATAAACTAGAGAAAACAGATCATGGATAAAGGTGTTTTTCCATTTATTATTTTGTTTATTTCATTTGTCGTTGAAGGTATAATTTTGATTTATGTGGGGTTATATTGTCATTGTGAAGAGAGTTGTATCGACACTCGACTCACGGAAAGCAAGCAACGATGGAATGATGGTAACCTGTGTCAAATTCAGTGGATAAATCAAAACACCAGTGACCTGGAATTCAACTTGATTATGAAACCTCCTGCAAGCGTTATGTGGAGAAAAAATGATATATCTTTTCGACACGTTTCAAACATTGTTCATCAATATTCCAATTACATATCGCCACGGAACGTTATTCATCTCTACAGCGAACAAATACCGAGGATATGCGTTTGAAAATTGCAACGCGGGGGCCAAATTTCTATCCGAACTTGCGAAGTTTAATCTGACCCGAGTGGTGGAGGAAAACTATATAAACGTAAAAATCCATAGTGCAATAATTTTGTGGACGATGGAGAAAACGGTGCAGGAACAATATCTGAAAGAGCAAATCGCGTATTGGAGAGCGGAGGTTGAAGAATACCGTCGAAACTGCGAAATAACTGGTGAATACATCGACGGTATGTCCGAAAGCGAATATGAATTGAAAGGCTGCCTTAAGCGAAGATCCGAAATGATAGAAGCAGTAAAGTACATTGAAGATAAAATGAAGTGGCGTATTCATTTAATGATAGCTTATTTGCATTTGCCATGATTAATCAACATTTCTGTTCTTTGTATAATCATGACATTATTGAACTGTTTGTGAATAAATAATTGTAAAAAACGTAATGGTAGCCTAGCCATCTGATGAGACTTTTGGCAAAGTCGAAACGTTTTTTTGCAATACACTTCAAGGTTAATTAACACTGGTAAGATTAATATTTCAAACTATACAACTGTGTAAATACGACACAGATGTTATACTGTGAATAGCTGAAACATATTGAGTATGCACAAGAGGGATTTTCATGCTTAATATGTTCCAGTTTTGACATATGTTATCCTGACATGAAACGTTGAGCTTTTTAATACCCCACAATCCTGAACACATCAGCAGGAACCCAGCAAAACGTATCGACAACCCACATCGTTAACCACATATTTGCTGGCTCACACTCCACAAGTCAAGAGAAGTTTTAGATTTGTCCTGCAGATACCCCACAAGTGAAGACAAGTTTTACATTTATCCTACAGATACCCCACAACTCAAGAGAAGTTTCATTTGTCCTGCAGAATACCCCACAAGTTTTACATTTATCCTACAGATACCCCGCAACTCAAAAGAAGTTTAACGTTTAGCCTGCAGATACCCCACAATCGTTATTTAATTTCATCCCTCCAAGGTTTTTATAAAATGACATTGACGAACAAATATAAAAGGTGTGCAATTGTTGCAAGAATCACCACTTCAAAATCTTTATTGCTCCACATGTTTTTGAGCGACATGGCAAAAATATTTCTGTTGTTTCTACATCGTTTTTCTACGGTTCAAATAAGCATGTGCGGCTTCTAATCGTGGAGACGGTTAATGATCCAGATGCGAAGTTTATAATCAATCACAAACGCATCCTAGTAGAACGCGAATTCGATTACATCGTTGGTGAATGCCGTGAGCGAGATCGCACCACTCGGGTCAGGGTCATATTCGACGAACGATGGTGTGTGGTCGTGATGGCGTATCCAATATAAAAGGTGAGCAGCTCAGCAATTTTCATCAGTTTCATTTTCAAGTTCCTTTTCACGTTTTCTCCACGGTATGGCTGCTGTTTTTGACGCTGTAGAAGACCAAACGATTTCTCATTTTGAGGCATCTGACAAGTGTCAATGTCTCGCGAATTACATCGTGGAACATATGGACGCGAGTCAGGACGACAAAGAAGCGGAATTTTACCGCATTCTCACCGGATTTATCGGTGTCGACATTACGACTGTTAAGCAACTCGTGCTCGACCGTGTTCAACCTGCTCCTGCTGTCGAAAACAATGTAAGTATACCTTGATTTTATAAATTAACACTTAGAATTAGCCTCCTTTGTATTCTTTAATTATCGCTGCTTCTTGCTCCTTAGCAACGGAATTTTATATTTATTCCATTTAGGAGCAACCGGCTGCAATCGAGGAAGTCGTCAACGTAGACGATGACGACGTGGAGCGAGTGGCGGTTCACTTTGGGGAGAAGTATACCGATGAGTGTGACGCCTGTTACTGTAACAGCCCGAAATTTCAGGGATTTCAACAAGATATTTAGATAGTGAAATCAAGGTAAAAAATTGGGAAAATGGGTGCGACGGGCGATCGGATACCGGTGGAGCATGACCCGAGTATTTTGTCGTGTAGTATCATTCATTGTTGTCATAAAAATAAAATGCATCATGGATGTAATTTGTGTTGTCTCCCGCCCGGGTGCGCGGGTTGATTTTGGCCCCAATGGGAATATGGACCCTCTTTTGCGGTATCCGGTCGACCCCTCTATTTTGATGTATGGATATGATTATGATGTTTGTGCGGGAAATGTATTTTATTTTCTTTTGTCTTTTATTTTCGTTTATTAGAAATGGTGAAAGAATGCAAAAAATGCATGACGAATGGGTTGGGCATGGTGCAAACTTTTATAAATGCAATGGAAAGCGGAAACTCTGTAATAGGCGACCTCCCCAGCGTCATTTTTATAGGGTCTATGTTAGAAAACTCTCATTTTGCCTCTGGTGGCGGGCCTATCATTTGTCATAGGGATTCCTGTCTTGTATTGTGGGTTCGGGTATTTATCTCTTCTCGTAGTACTTGGGACCCCGACTCAGCGTTTACCCCCATTTTCAGAACTTACTCCTATATCGTTGCTCCCCCGCCCGGGTGTGCGGTTGATTTTGGCACACAATGGGGAACCATACTGGACCCCGCCTGATTTTTCGGTCGCCCCCTACTATTTATGATGTTGGATATGTATTAATGATGTATTGTGCGGGAAATGTATTTTATTTTACTTTTGTCTTTTATTTTACGTTTATTAGAAAATGGTGAAAGAATGCAAAACTGCATGACAGAATGGGTTGGGGGCATGGTGCAAAACTTTTATCAAAATGCAAACTGGAAATAAAGCCAGGGAAACCTCGGGAAAGGAAGGCGACAAAACCTATCTAAAGCGTCATTTTTATAAGGGTCTACGTTAAAGCAAAACTCTACCAAATTTTGCCATCTAAGGTCAGGCGGGCCTATCAATTTGTCATGGGGTTCATGAGTCTGTTTGTGGGTTCGGGTCATTTTCTCTTACTCGTAGTACTTAGGGACCCCCATGGAGCGTTTAAACCCCCATTTTCAGAACTTATCTCGATCGAAATACTAAACTCCCCTTTTTCGGTCCCCGCACTTCCGAGGGTCCCACCCTAACTATCTGTCGAAAACCGGGGTCACCAAACTCGACCGGTCCGGCCCGCCTTGAGGGTCCACCTCCATCAGTCCCCGGGTCACCACTCGACCCGTCCGAGCAGGCGGGTTGATTTTGGCCCCTGAATATGGACTTGATTTTGCGGTATCGGTCGACTGACTTTTTGATGTTGGATATGTTTTTGTTTGTGCGGTGTTTTTTTTTCTTTTGTCTTTTTTTTCGTTTTTGATGGTGAAGATGCCTGCTGAGATGGGTTGGGGGCTGGTGCCTTTTTCTGCACTGGAATAGCAGGGAAACCGGGAGGAGGTGATATCTATCTAGCGTCTTTTTATAGGGTCTAATGTTAAACAAAACTCTACCAATTTTGCCATTGGTCAGCGGGCCTATCATTTGTCATAGGGATTCCTAGTCTTGTAATTGTGGGTTCGGGTCATTTATCTCTTCTGGTGTACTTAGGGACCCACTAAGCGTTTAAACCCTTTTCAGAACTTATCTCGATCGAAATACTAAAATCCCATTTTTCGGTCCCCGCACTTCCAGAGGGTCCCACCCTACTATCTAGTCGAACGGGGTCCCAAAGCTTACCGGTCCGAGCAGGACTCAAATAACCCGCCCGGGACACCAAAATTTTCCGTTCTTAGCTCACAAAACGGCCTCTAACAGGCCACCTACGGGAGATAGATTAAATTTAATATTTCTATCAGTAGGCGACCAGCCAGAGCGTGAACCCGGTCCCGCCCCCGGCCGCCTACTGTTCTCCGTTGGCTCGCTATCATTAAAAACGCGTTCTCATTTTAATGCACCGCCAGCGCTCTGAGCGCTCGTATATTGCAGCTGTTGGAAAAGCCTCGCGCCTACCAGCGCGAGGTTTAGCTTGTTTACGTGCCGACTTGGCACTCTTCGGCCACTGCCCGCTACCAATATTGTTCTGACAGACAACGATCGCCGCTGAGGGGCTACTACGAGTGATGTTGCCGACGGCGCTGCTTTGTTGATTATGCTTATGCCCATAGATGTTATTTGTTTGTGTATGTACGTCTCCATATGTGCGCGAAGTTTAAAATTTAGGACTTTATATATATATATTTTCAAAGTTTTGCGTTTTGCTTATGTACCTACGCTTTTGAGTCGTAGTAGGATTTTAAATTTCAAAATTAGGAGCCCAGACATTTAGAGGGGGGTTAGAGCTAGTATAAAAGAAAAGGGCTCGACGCAGCGTCGGGACCAGTCGAGAGACGCCGCTCTAGAGGCGGCGGTTTTCTTTTTGTGCGCAGGCGGTTGTCGCCTTTTCCTTGAGGTTTTCAAAATTTTGTTTTTCGTTTTCGTTTTCGTTTCCTTGACCAGGGGTGGCTCCTACCGTGTAGAAACGGGACGGAGTTGCCCCTGGCGAGTGTTCTAGCTTTCAAAATTAATTAGCAGGGGTCGCCCTTGCGGGTGCTGGTGCGTCCGACGGATGCCCCGCGCGCCCGTAAGTGCGGTCCCAACGCAGGTGAGCATCGCGCACGCCACAATTGTTAAGAAATTCTGCAATCTCGACTGGTTCCCCGCTCGCCATTTCAGTTTCAGACCCGGGGGCGAAGTTTCAGTGATGTGAAAGGGGTAACCAATGAGGAACACACGGGGAGGGGTAAGGCGTCGAAGCAACGTGTTCGCAGGAATAAAGATTCAGTCGCGTGTTGACCTGGAGACAGCCGCTAAGGCAGATAAGAATTGAGCATAAGTACAAGTTAGCGCCAGGCTCTCCCATCAAAATTCGAGCATTTGGACCCTGAGCATTTCGTTTACCGAGGCCACGATTAAGTTGTTTCAAAACTAGTCTTCCAGGCCGTTTAGACACGGTAGAAGACTTTCATAATTTACATCAATCAGCTTAGGATCCCGCCGTAAATTGGCTTCATAAAACGCTTACGATTTTAAAAGATAATGGAGCTTCTTTTGACTCGTGCTCCATCCGCGCTCGCTTTCGAAGTCGTAGCTTGAGTCAAGCCTAAGTCGTAGAAATCTATAAGAAACAACTCCAGGTCACACGACTTGAAGACCCAGTTATTGGGTAAGCAGAGCGAGCGGTCCGCTCAGGACGGACGCAGTCATTTGCACGCGTGGAGCCTCTAAGAGGAATTAAGAACGGAACCCTTGACGCCAGCTCCAGGAATTTGAGCTTCTACTCTGAGCTTCGTATCGCTCCGAATAAAAATTTCAGTCGATTGACCCCGAAAATTTGAGACGGGTCTCAGGCCGTTTAGACACGGTAGAGCACTCCGTCACGTACTTTCAAAATAGAACAACTTTCGATGGGTCGATGCGGCCGCTCCACAGGGAGTGACGTATCAGGACCCTTCGTGCGTTGTTTTCCCCACCTCTTACGATTTTGCAAATTTACCATTCTAAAACCATGCAGGGGCATCCGAAGCGTTTTCAAGCTTAAATCATAACAGCTTTCTTTTGGTTCTCAAACTAAACATTTTACTGAGGGCCGTTGCAGCACGCGCTCTATTCAAGCTTGTAAATGACTGCGGACCTTCACATAAGTTGAAGACACCCGGAGGAGTAACTCAATAAATTATGAAGTGAGACGGAGTCAGCTACAACCTACAGCTGAGTTCAATCTAGTTCAATTTTGAGTAAATTCTCGTGCTCGCACCCGTTAATCGAGCGACGACCCTGAGAAGGACCCTAAAGCAATTGTTTCTCCCCACTTTTGTGAAGGAAAATTCATAGGCGCAGACCCATGAACCGTTTAGACATGGCGGGTTTCAGCACAGCGCCCTGTTTTCATGTCGAATCATTAACTCGAAAATCTTTACAAAGCAAGCAAAATTCGGGAGACGCGGCAACGTCTTTCCCCTTTGACAAGGACCCACTAGCTCAACCCTACGCGCGCATAAGTAAATTCTTGACTATAAACTTCTACCGCGAGTAGTTTGCAACTGACGTCCGTACTCGGTATGGAGTCATCAAAGTAGTCTACAACGCAGAGAGTGCAGAATGGCCTAATTTGCGAGAGAGGAAGTCTGATACGTCCAGGGTGTTTCACCGTCAAGGTCAGCGAACGGTCAGCAAGCTGGGAATTAATTATTTACACTGTTCCCTCGTGGGGCTAATCCGAATTCACATCACCAGTAATAATGAAGTATATCACGGGGTGCCCTGCGAGGCACCCTTACGTTTTGTTGTACATAGCTCATGTTGTTATGCAATTGTCTTCCTGTGCAATTACCTGAATAAAATGTTAGAGTGTGAAGTTCCTAATAGGCGATAAGTTTTCGACTAGCGGTATGATCTATGTCTAGGCCCCAAGTAAAAGTCAAAGGGATCCTAAGGCCAAATGGCAATCCTTAGGGTCTTCGACCTTGCACTTGAGTCAAGTAAGACCTTCCTAGGGTTTTTGTTTGAGAAAATTTACGCTACCCGTTAAGGCACCGCCGCAGCGGCGAATGGTAAATCCAACCTTTGGTTTAGTCTCAAAATTCACAATTAGGCTCGTTTTGGTTGTTGGTGCACGGCTATGTTCAAATTAACCTCGCTAGACTGGGACCCCGGAGATGGATCTCCAGGTGTTCCCTTGAGCTACTAGTTTGACAGAAGACTTCTTGTTGAACCCCCAAAATTCATTGTGGGATCTAGGCTCCTGCGTAACAGACTACAACCAGAAGTCGTGCCTCCATTTAGGATTTAAACAGGGATGAGGGAAAGGCGAGTCAGCCTTATTACCTGTGAGCAGGCTTAGGGGTTGACTCTCCCTCGGGGGACCTTCGTACCACTAGATACGTGGGCCAATATAGGGGCCAGGCCGAACACCCTGGTTAACCCGCCGGCAGCCTGCTAAGCTAAGCGGTTCCCTTAGGTCATCGCGTAGATCACCGGGGAGTCGTGGAAGCCGGGGTTGTCCGGGCACCACACGCCGAAAAATAGTGGTGCAGCTGGGATCCCTTAGGGCCAGAACTGGTCCTAGTACATAAATTAATTGGGGGCCACGCCGTGAGGCGTCAATAAATTTTCGGGATAGAGGAGTTCTAAATTATTGGGTGGTGGACCTCTCGCCTGCTCCAACAATTTTAATCGGGGGCCGGTCTAACTACAATTTTGTTATGTTCACGTCAATATGAGGTAGTCTGTGTTCGGTGCTGAAAATTACTTTTATCTGTGGACTGCGAGCCATGGTAGACTGATAAATTCCTGTATACCATTGTGTTGGGCTCGGGCAGTCGGGTGATTCTTGGCCTGCTTACTGTGTTCTGTGCTGTGCCGTGACAACCATTTTGTCCGGAGCTTCGTTGGGCATTTGGGGAAGGGAATTTAGTTCATCTTCGCGTAGGTGCAGGCTCGAGAGTCCCTGGGCTGTGTGGGTTCAGCATGGCAGCGGACGGGCACGGAAGTTGATGAAGGAAGCGTCGTTCGGTAACTCGAAAAAACATTTATTGACGTCGGTGTTTCTGGTTTTGCTTGCTAGTATCCACAGTTGGCTCGAAGCCACCGTTTCAGACTTGTTGCTATTACTATTACACGGGACTCGCCGATATTGGATCGAGTACCCTTACTATTTAAAACTTTACTATTAACCGGCACTCTTTGTAATTTGCTACGACTTTATATTCGTACGACTGTATTTGGTTCTCGCGACGGCCGTTACATCGTCAACTAAATTGTAAATTGGACAGTCGAATAGTAGACATTTGGAGCCGGCTAGATACTTTTAATTGGACATCTGCTGTTGCCTTGTCCGTACCACAAACAATCGTACCGGCCTTACACTTCGAGCCGCCAACGCAGCCATTTGCCTATTTCGGCCGACGTCCGATCAACTGTCAACCCCTCAACTGTAGTTTGATTGTGTCGTCGTTCGATTCCATCACGAACGCTAACAAATTGTGACTTCGAGCAATTGTGGTCCGGCGTTGCTGTTGACGTTGTTATACCACTTCGAAACTCTACTCGTGGATCGACCCGCAGCGGGACACCGTGAACGTTCAACTACATCCAAAAACAATCGAACTAGGGTCAGTGCTCATTGTTTGTGACCTAGTAATAGTATCGTTGTTTTAATTCTGTTGCCCATATTTATCAAAGAACTATTTTGTGGTGCTTATAACTTATCGTTTTCCGTACTACTGCGTAGCGAACATTTATACTTGTGTTTAGATTTGTGCACGTACCTCCAGGCTAAGGGCTAGGCGGATTTTGGACTCTTTCCGTTTATCTTTTCGAAAACCCTAGGTGGTAATAGTTAAGTGACAATCCGATCGGAAACCAGTCTGTCGTGACTCTTTAGGGCGCCGAACTTCGCAATAATCGCCCCCGGACTTTTCAACTAGTGAGAAGTGCAAGCAATTAGGTTTAAGCGTTTCCCTGCTGGGACTCAAGGAGTAGGCATTAAATGAACTGAACGTAAGAGGCATAGTTATTACCTATTCTGAGAGTTGAGCTCGATTCACTTGGTTTCGGCGATAGAGTTGGTAAGAAGTGAGTCGAAAGAAAATATTTGCCGCACTAGAGTGGTGCGAACATAAGTAACCGGATCAGTCAGAGCGACGCGAAAATTTTACACTTCCAGTCACATACATAGGAAATAGGCACACGAGCATAATAGTAAAGCCGAAGCGTGCTGAACAGTAGAAATTCTGCTATTAAAGTAAACACTTATATATATACTACGCTATATATACATTTACCATCCGTGCCCTTGCCAGGCTTGGAACACGGACGCCCCACAACTTGAAACAAATAAGGATCATAATTAAAGTCGGAATCAAAAATGTCAGTACCAGCGAGCGCAAATAGAACGCCGACTAGCGGCACCTCAGGAGTAAATAATCTAGGAAGTGGCACAGCCACTACGGCTGGTAGTACAAATGGACCAGGTCCCACCGTGAACGGGGACCCGCTAGTAGCAATCTTACAGCAGTTAACACAAAGGGCAACCATTGTGACGCCTATAATACAAGTAGGAGACATTCCACCGTTTTCAGGAGCTGACGGACAGGACTTCGAGGCCTGGTTGGCCACCTATGACAATCTAACGGACGCAAATGGATGGACCCTAGACCAGAAACTCATTTGTTTCCCGACTGTATTAAAAGGTGAGGCCCTTAAAATTTACGAAAGTTTTCCGGACTGCCAGAAACAGACGTATGAAGCCCTCTGCTACAACATGGGCTTCATGTACTCTTCCTCGCAGCGAGACGAAGACGCACTAATCACGTTGCGTATGCGTATACAAGGGGAACGGGAATCAGTCGCTATGTACGGACTTGACCTTCAAAACTTAGTGGATAAGGCGTTCCCGGAGGTCGAAGGCGAACAACGTGACGCGTTACTACAAAAATTCCTGCGACAGGGACTGAGAAAGGAATTGAAGTCTTGCGTAATCGGGAAGACTTACCCGTCCTTCAAACACATGATGGACAAGCTTAAATACAAGGAAGACGCCATTATAGCGTCCCAAAAGGATATTATTGGAGTACCGGTCCGCAAGAGCAGCCGGTCCAAGACAGTAAATTGCATATCACAAGGCGCTGAAAACTCGCAACTAGTGGATCAGATCCGTGAGGCCTTGGATGAGAACAAGCGCACCACAGCCGGCAGCGATGCCACTATCGCTCGGCTTATTGATCTGCTAGATAAGCGCACAGAGCAACACCAGTTAAATGCAATGATGCAGAATAATGGAGCACCGCAGGTAGGCGCAAGTGCAATACCACCACCAGCACCAGTAGGAAACCAATGCTTTCGATGTGGCTATCTAGGGCATTTCGCTAGAGAATGTCCGTACTTCCGGATGGATGTGTACGATCCATTGCAAAATGAATACACCCGTTTAGCCACACGAGCAGCGCCCAATTACACGTACAATGCGCCGCCGCCGCCCGCCATTGAATATGCTAGGCCGCCACCGCAGTACAATAATCGTCCTCGCTATCGAGTAGTTGAACCTAGAGGTGGAGCACGCTACTCGCGACGTGACGCTTGGAATAATACAGCTAATCAGCGGGGATACACTGGCTATGGGCAGCAAAGCTATTATCGCCCAGAGCCTGCAACCTACAACACGTATGGAAATGGCGGTCAGACCGAATATTACAACAGATCTCGCGGACGTAGTGCTAATGGGTACAACCAGCGAAACAATGGATATAACCCAACATACGAGCGACGCTATGCTGCACCACCCCAACCATTGTCGGCAGAAGCCGCTCCATTTCGGCCGCGCACACCTAGTAATGGCTGGAATACTACAAATCAATTAGGAGCAGTGCCTCGCAATAGACCCGCACAAGCACCAATAAATAACAACGAGCAAGTTAACCGCCGCAATGCAGGCGTAATGTCAGTGACCAAAGCCGTAGATCCTGAGCTAGCACACCGCCTAGACGTCATGCGACACGAAATGTCTACGCTAGAGGAACGTGCAGGAGCTGGGCTAGGCACCCGTTCGGCACAAATTAACTTGATGGTCACTGAAGACGAAACAATGCATGAACACAATGACACCAATTTTGAAACTGAGCCAGAATACCTGGACAACGTTGAAGCAGAGCCAGGCTTATATCAGGTAAACTCACTGCAAACAGATAGGGATACACCACGCAAATTGTCGCAAGCGACCGGGTCGCGGAGTGGCAACGCATCAAATCAACCACAAGGAGATGAAACACTTGTGCACGGAGAATACAGATACGGTAAAACACAAAGTAACACTGAACCTATACGGCGCTCGGCTTTATTGTTTCCAACCCCTGGCGCGCAGGGTGTGACCCGAGACTCTGTGAATAATGGTTGGCCAACCAGCTTATTTGTATATCCCGATAGGAAGTCAGCGCGAGGAGAGGAAGAGTACCGAGATACCGAGCAGAGGAGTGAGAGGGGAGGAGGAACCGAGAACCTAGTGGAACCAAAGGAACCTAATGATCCTGATGTGCCGAGTGAGAAATATGGGAGGTGGCCGTTCGGACTTCGGGGGCCGATTAATAGGGCATCCGTGTCAAGCAATGACCCAAACGCTGGCACGTGTAACCCATCTCAGGCGGCTGCACATCGGATGGAACCTAAGAACCTAATGGATGGAGAACCTAATGGAATGGAACCTAGAGAGACGCCGTTCGGACTTCGGGGGCCGATTAATAGGGGTCGCGTGTCTGGTAATGGCTCTAACGCCGGCACGGCACAACCTGGGGATGCGACTTTCTATAGGCTTATTCAAAATTACGTATGTGAAGCTGAACCAGAAGAACCTGCGGAGGAACTTATGAACCTAATGGACTTGCGGATACGGAGAACCTAATGGAACCTAGCGGATGGAACGGAATACTGAGGAACCGAGAACCAAAGGGACTAAATGAACTTAACCTAGCGGATGCATCCAACATAACTAAACTGACTTCCACCAATTTAGGGCGGCCGTGTGAGGCCCCTGTAGCTTTTCAACCGACCGGGGAAGACCGCTCGTGGACACTGGTCAGGTGCGATGGAGACCTTCGGAACACGGGTCAGTCCGATTGTCCTAACTCCGTTCAAAATTCGAAAGCGTATGTGTACCCTAGTATCTTTAGAGGCCGGGGAAGACCGCTCGTGGACACTGGCCAGGTGCAAGGGAGGCGTTGGGAAGTGAGCTGTCCTGATTGCCCTAGCTCCGTTCAAAATTATAGTTTATGTGTAGGACCAAATTCGAATAGGGTTCGGTCTCTAAGTGTACGAGCCGTAGGATCCGACCAGGTCGGGAGCCGCGGCTATTGTGTGTCGTTGTATAGTAGCTCCAACCGGCAGGTGAAAATGTGTGCGGCCGATTGCGACCGGGTCGGAGCCGGTATGTTTGAATCGTGTGTAGAACCGGGAGAAGAAACTGTGCAACACGTGAGCGAAACGGGTTTAAGGTTACACGGAGACAATGCCGAGCCGAGTGCCGATAATATCACAAACATAGAAAATCATGATGATCGAGCTAACATTTGTGAAACCTAGTGATGAGAAAGTGGAGCTTAGTAACCGTCCGTACTCGGTATGGCACTCATCACGTGTCTACAACGCGGAGTAAAGAAGGGCTAATTGCGAGAGAGGGTCTGATAGTCCAGGGTGTTTCACCGGCAAGGTCAGCGAACGGTCAGCAAGCTGAATTAAATTTTTACACTGTTCCCTCGTGGAGCTAATCCGAATTCACATCACCAGTAATAATAAAGTACCTGATGGGGTGCCCTGCGAGGCACCCTTACGTTTTATTGTACATAGCTCATGTTGTTATGCAATTGTCTTCCTGTGCAATTACCTGAATAAAATGTTAGAGTATGAAGTTCGTAGTAGGCGATATGTTTTAGACTAGCGGTCGGAACTATGTTCTAAAGTAAAAGTCAAAGGGATTCTTGAGGCCAGAATACAACTTAGGGTCTTCGATTTTGACTAGGTCACATAGGCTATTCTAAGTCGGCGGAAAATTACGCGACCCGTTAAGGCACCGCCGCAGCGGCGAATGACGAACCCAAGCTTTGTTTTAGTCCCAAAATTCACAATTAGGCTCGGTCAGTAGTTGGTGCGCCTACTCAAATCTACTCGCGCTAGACAAGAACCCTGGAGATTGAGCTCCAGGTGTTCCCATAAGCTATCGGTTCGGCAAGGAACCTCTAGGGGAATCAACCAAATTTATTGTCCGAACTAGGCTCCCGCGTATCCGACTGAAACAAAGAACCGCAACTCCCTTTAAGGTTTAAATAGAATTGAGGGAAAGGCGAGTCAGCCTTATTACCTGTGAGCAGGCTTAGGGGTTGACTCTCCCTCAGGGGGACCTTCATGCCGTTAGACACGTGGGCCAAAATAGGGGCCAGGCCGAACACCCTGGTTAACCCGCCGGCAGCCTGCTAAGCTAAGCGGTTCCCTTAGGTCATCGCGTAGATCACCGGGGAGTCGTGGAAGCCGGGGTTGTCCGGGCACCACACTAGGAGAAATGGTGGTGCAGCTGGGATCCCTTAGGGCCAGAACTGGTCCTAGTACACTACTACGACCAGCCGGGCCAAGGTGGACATATGCGGGTTGGCGGTTGCATGTATGAAGAGAATTACAGCGAATATGAAATTCGTAAAGCTTGTACCATATTAGACATTCCTTTTTGTATAGAATTATATTATGCTGTGCATACTCGTGTATATAGTAATTGGAAAATGTATTGTATATATTGTGTAATGTTGTTAGTATAAAAAAAGAAAATAAAACAAAAAAAATTGCTGCTTTTGTTAAAATTAAGAAACTTTAATTAAATTATATTTTTTCAAGGTCAAAAATCGTAACCCCACAAAAATTTCAATAATCATAACCCCACCAAAAAATGTAATTAAATTTTTTCTAGGTCAACCCCCACATCCCACCACAATTGTGGGGGGGGGGGTAAAGCAGCTTTTTTCATCTACTTATGCAATAGTACCATCTTTTTTACTGTCCTTGGATCGACCGGATACTAACAAATTGGGGTAAAAATGATCCGATTGTGGTGTGAAAATCATCCCACACACATTGGGCGGGTGGAGCGTGATAACATACACACATTATATCAATTATTGTTGACTTCAATTATAACAAATTATTGCATCATTATCGGGATGACGCTCCTCCGGTTCACTTTTTGTATTAGATTAAATATGCGAAAAATTCCAAAAAAAACTTGGGCTGTAACTTGTGATTCAACGAGTTATACAGAAAAAGATCTGGAAGCAATGTAATGGCCATATAACGATGTTAACCAGCATATTAGAAAGCAGGAGCGGTGCTATCTATAATCGTTCATAATTCTTTTTAAAAACATTTGATCATGCGGGATTTTGGAATTCCACGTAGCAGTCGGCTTACGGTCTTTCCACGTCACAAGGAGCACCGCTCCAATTTTTGTGGCGTTTATTTAAGTCGATTTTTCCGTATGGCACGATTAGCAAGTCTATACAATAATAAGGCTCCAACGAGCTGGCGGGCGTTAAAATTAAAATGTGTTGGCTTGCATATTTGGTATCTTAAAACTGGGGTGCCAAAGCCTCGCCCAATGTATTATCTACATAGCCGTCCGGCAACGAAAATTATAGGAAATTATGTTTCATATATATATATATATCACTGGTCACGCACTACGTAAGAAAAATACTGATAGTTTGCGTAACTCAACAGGATCCCAATAGAATTGTAGCTTAGGCCACCGTTAATCAGGTTAAAAGATGGGTTACGAAAGATCGTGCTTCACGAAAACACGGTAGTATTTCAGGTCTTATTACCTTAGCAGATGTGTTGTACTATAATGCTACATTCAGGCATTCCATTTTCGTTCAGTTTCAGCCATCCCTGTTGTTGTCCGTCAGGATTTAGTATGCTCTTTGTCTGTCCACAACGTTGCATTCAGAGCTAACATTAGCCTTTTCTGTCGTATCTAACAAGATGTTTACTTTTTCCCACAAAAGGTCCTGAACGAACTGTAAGATGAGCAGATTTCGAAGAAAGATCAGAGCTTCTTTGTCTGAATTCAATAGCTAGGTTAAACATCGCGAACTATAGCCTCTCGCGAGAAACGGTGATATCCTGGTCTAGTTTACCACCAACGTACTGCTTTCACCTACGAACTCTCACCCTTTGACTTGCTGGGTTATGTTACAATGCCATAAAATGCCATAGTGTAACAGGGTCGTTCCGACC
>JASANE010005744.1:0-57989 GCA_030248225.1 Trileptium ribeirensis | reverse complement strand
ACCCTCGCTAACATCGGTTTTGTGCATATTAAAGGGTCTGATTTCCATATTTTATGGAGGCCAAGCTGTTTATTAAGGGCCTTATGAGTTGCAGTAGACCAAATAGTCAAAGGTCTATTCGATTTTCGAGTAAAACAAGGTACAAAATTATCAATACAATACAGTATTACTCTATTTAAAACAGACCAAGTTTTCTCAGCATCAGTAGAGTATATATCAAGTAATTCGATCCAGTTTCGAAACGATAAGAAGTTACGAATTTCAAAATAGTTAGCACGACTAAAATTTCTATAGCTATAACAGTTTTTTATAATATTTAAACAAAAAGTACCAAATTTACCATGAACCATAAAATGATTTGAATTTACATAGTTATTACCAACATACACGTCATACACATTATCAACGGAATTTGAAAAAATGAGAGCCATAATACTCCTGCATTATGCGTAGGGTGAGAAACATTTTTGCTCAAACCAAGCTCAGTGAGACGGGAGGAAAAAAAGATAGTCAAGGCAATATGTGTCATGAGTTATACCATCCCATTTAAGCTCTTTATAATTAAAATCACCCAAGATAAACACATGAGTATTGAAATTTCTAAGAACCGACGCCAAGTGAAGCAATAAAGAGGATGTGGAATCAACCTTGTTTGGGGTAGGCGAGCGGTAAATAACACCAAGAAAAATGATTCTTGCTAGAAACGTGGATAACTAGCCACAATGCTTCAAAGAATTTATTAGAAACCTTATCAAATTTCCTAACTTGATAACACTTGGTCATAAAAACAGTAACACCACCTCCTCTACCAGTACCAGAAGTATTATCAGCTCGAAAAATATTATGACTAACAACAAATTCTGAAAATATAGCATTAGAATCATTTAAATTTAGCCAATATTCAGTGATAGCAAAAACAGTTGATGGATACTGGTGTAATATATAAAGTAAATCAGGAATTTTGTTTCTAAGCGATGTTGCGTTAATATATAAGCATAAATAGAACAGAATGTCCGTTGTGGCCAGCGTTTAGCGGTTTTCCAACTGCGCCGACCGAGGCCGGCTATTAATTTTTCCATCACGGATAATAAGATTGTGTTCACCCACAGCTATGCGCTTTTTATTTCAGAACGTAAAATTGCATCCGCTAGCCGCTCTTTACGAACGAGTCATATCTGGATGAACAAAAGGATTAAATTTAGCAGACGTGAAATCTTCATCGGTTTTCGTAAGATGCGAACCACGGAATAGAAAAACTTTACGTTCAATAACCTTCGTTCAGCAAAGCACACTTTGATAATCCGAGAGTCGTTGGATTGTTTTTTACCATCGAGAAAACTGCTGATAATAGAATTCCCAGGTATATTTAACTTGGAGCAATAGTCATGGCCTTATCCAATGTATTTTGAAATCATAGCTAACTGACTATGATTAAGGCCAACCGACGACAATGAGATTGGATTTCCATCACATTTTTCGAGGTATTCCATTACTGCTTCCGTTGCGCCGGGTGTCGCTGCTTTTGTTGCCTCGACAATAATTGTATTTATCAAATCTTGAGATATAAAAGAATTTTAGTTCAGTGGATGGGGAACCTGAAGATGTTTGTGGAGCCGGATTCTCCCATAAAAAGAAGAGTATCAGGATTCTTGTTCGTTCAAATTTGTAATCGCGATCTACTCAGGGAAAAATTCTCTGAATGCTTAACTCTGCTGAATAGGTTTTAAACGTGGATCTATAGTATCCGAATGATTTTATCTTGAGTCCTAACTAAAATCAAGGGAAATCAAAAAAATTCGGTTAAAATCTTCCTACCTAAATAATTTACACAGAAACGCTAGACCAGAACTTAAGTAATTCCAGAGAAATAGATGATATAGCGATTCTAGAAAAGGAGGGTTTGGCCTTAGGGAGGACGGAAAAATCAACCCGATCAGGTATGACTAGCTACATTCAAACCTATGAATTTTAGGGTGAACCCAAATAGATGTATACATGCTTACATACTTATTACCTAACCTTGGGGAAAACAAACCCCATAGTCCTGCACCGAACCACACCCAATACTCACAAACTTTGATCCTGACGGGTGGCACCAGCGGCGCATGTCCTTCACGAGGCTCTGGACGCCTACATGGTTGCTTCCTCCGAAATCCATTTGATCGATGCAGCAGTCCATGCTAATAAAACACTAGGTAAAGCGACGGAGCCAGTTAGTACAGCCGACAGAATTCCGTGCAGCCGTAGTCAAACTGATCCACCATTTCCGAACGTCACGTCCGACATAGAAATATTGCTTGTATATTATGCGGCGTTTACAATATAAAAGCCCCCATGTGAAGGCTTTATCCGCCCTGGGTCTGTTCTGCTACCATCCACAATATGGTGTCATGGTCACCATACTGCTTTTAATGAAATTTTGAGATAGTATACACAAATAGTGTAGTGTCGGTAATGGTGTGGTGTAGACTACACTATTGTAGTTTTCAAATAGTTATATGGTGTCAACCACACTATGCTGTTATTTACACATCTTTTGTAATGTGTTTGTATATGTCGTCCTTGACACCATCACCAAAAACAGTATGCGGATGTAAACACTGCAGTTACGTTGATGGTGTCTCGGACACCATTTGCTTTATTGTATAGTGTAGGTATATACCATAGCATGATATGGCGTAGCCGATTGGGGAACAAAATTTTCACGTAGGGGTTCTTTGTAACGTAAGCGCCGCATTACCCTAGCGCTTTTGCCGGCATCAAATTGGATTGATTTTTCGTCGCACCTCATTTTTCGATTTTATTCCCGATGACCAATCAGAAATGTTGAACAGTTTCCGATTTTGCCAGTTACCGTAAACCGGTGATTTTTGGGAGAGTTGGAAGCAGTGATCATACACCTGCGAAGTTCGAAGTTGGCAGGAAATTTTCCCATTGTCCCCTAAGCCTTGCTTCTCTATTTACGTCTCGCAAGCCAAACGGCTCTAAAATCTAACGAATTTAATCCCAAAGTTATAAGCAAGATTATTATTAAATTTATTAAAATAGTAATTGATAGCTAAATCTCAACTAAATATCTAAATATATACGTTATACATACACCCGATGCTGAACCTCGATCTATTTCGATCTGCGTATCTTTAATATATCCTATGTACCAGCATGCAAACATTGCACGGTTTCTATTTTGTCTAGTTATTTGTGTTTATTTTTAGTTGTGTTTTCATGATCGAGATCCTGCCTTTCAAACTCTGCAGCGGTGGGGCCCAAAACGGGACCATGTTAAGCACTTCCCTGGTAGTCTCTTGCTAAGTGCACACCCTCGGCAGGGGACCCATCGCGACATCCGCTGGACTCTGAAGCCACCCATTGCAGCTCTATGCACCTATATACCTGTATACAAGACGAAAATTGGTAGAATTTAGCAATTTTAGACAAATTTGTTTTTATTTTATTTATTTTTCGCTAATTTGACCCTTATCTTTGCCACATTTTACCTGATTTCTGCAAAGTTTTGCCTGAAAACAATTAACAAACTGGAAAACTTAATATGCCGTCATAAACCACTGCTCCCATATCGCCACGGTCTTTATCACGTAAAACGTATCTTGCGTGTTCAATAGCGTGCATTAGTCGCTGCCTTAAATGCTGTCATACTTTGTCTGTCATTTGTTATGTTTTACCCGTCATTATATATGGGGACATGTTATGATCAAATTCTAAGCTAATGAGGATAGGTATCGATTATCTAGAGAATCTTAGAATCTAACAGACCTCGACAGTAACTGGACCCTTATTAATACAATACATGTCTATAACAGTTCGAAATTACGACCGTCTGGCAATAAGAGGCTCTTCGACCGCTCATCGCGAGCTGAACAGAAAAGTTATCTAAAATCAGCTCGTGAGCAACTAAAGTCAAAGGTATCGGGTTTACGGGGGACATTATCGAGCTAGTTAAAGTAAGCACTAATGATAAAGGACGTAACGTACATAGTAATGGACATGATAACAACGGAAAACAATTCCTACGCTGGTATTGCTGTTTTCGGATATTTGGCCTGTATCCGGTTAACGGTCCACGAAATTGGACATGTAAAGTTGAATACTTTTCGGTGTAACATTTTATAGGCTTTTTAAGGAGATCTGTTATAACCAACTCGATAGCGAAAATTATCGAGTTATTATGAATTTAACCTTGCCAAGTGATACTTCCGCTAAGATGTGCTGTTTGTGGTATTTTGATATTACTGAATAAACGATAAATAATTGAGTTATTTAGCTAATTCTAAGGCGTATCGTTCATATTCTCGCGTGATCTCTGTCACTTTTCCGCTTCTTTTCCTCTACTTCAGTATAAACGTCTACAATCATGAACCGAGCTAAAATATACAAAATTGCCAAAATTGTTACCACTGTCAAATTTATGATTTCTTACCATTGCTGACTCACAGAATAATGCGCCCACCTACTCGAAAATTTTTGTTACATACGACATGTCGTACGCATCTGCGTTACATACGACATGTTGTATGTAACTCGTGTTACTGACGACATGTCGTATGAAACTAATGTTACATACGCCATGTAATATGTAACCATTCTTACATACGACATGTCTTACGTAACCAGCGTTGCATACGACATGTCGTATATAACACTGGTACATAGAACAGTACGAAACTCTACTCCAGTTTGATATTGATGCCCCCGTACAGTTTGGCATTGGTGTCCCTCTCCAGTTTGATATTGGCCCCCTCCAGTTTGATATTGGTGCCACTCTTCAGTTTGATATTGGTGCACCGCTCCATTTTGCTATTGGTACCCTTCCAATTTGATATTAATGCACCTTCGAGTTTGATATTGGTGTCCCCCTTCAGTTTGACATTGGTGCGCTCTTATGTTTGATTTTGGTGCTCCCCTCCAGTTTGATAGTGGTGCCCTCTTCAGCCTAATACTGTTATCGAGTAGGAGAGGGGCACTATTCTCAAACTGGAATGGGCACAAATACCAAGCTGAAACGGGCACCTCTATCAAAATGGAGGGGCACCAATATAAAAAACTGGAGGACCACCAAAATAAAATTGAAGGTGGCACCAACATCAAATTGGAGCGGCACCAACATCAAACTGGGGGGCACCAATATCGAACTGGAGGATAACACCAATATCAAACTGGAAGGGGCACCAATGTCAAATTAGAGGGGGGCACCAATATTAAACTGGAGGGGGCACAAATATCAAACTGAAAACGAACACCAATAGCCAACTGGAGGGGGCACCACTATCAAACGACATGTCGTATGTAACACTGGTTCTAAGTTCTTGTAAGGCATGACCCAAGTTCTAGAATTCCAATTAATGTTTCTATTATTATCGAAGTTTTGGTCGAGAGTTTCCGTGTTTAAGTGATTGAGTAGGGTAATTTTATCCGAAACCTTGTTGATTCCACAGTATCGTAGGTAGGCCCTATGCTGAAATGCTTTGTTTAACAGAAACAACTTTCGAAGTCTGTTGAGCTAGATAAGCGTTTAGAGAATTTTTCATGAGCACATCACCGTAATAATTTTAATAGGAAGTGGAATATTCTAAAAAAGTTTTTTTGGTATATATAACGGTGAGATCGCTTTCAAATTTTGTACTTTAGCTCAATGTTCGGGGCTCATGCAACGTTTGGGGCCAAATTGTTACCGTTCGTAGGCAAGAGGGCCTTCCCCTATGCCCCCGAGAGGGGGTAACGCAATTTATAGCGGTTAGCCAGAGCTAAGAAAATCGGAGATTCAAGCCGAGTCGAAGAGTGGCCCTTGGAAACGCTCAATATCAACGAAAAAGTTTCAGGACCGATTATTCCTGTGTCAGTGTAAACATGTTTTGAACAAATAGGTTTTGATTTTCACGACAGTTTTTATTTCAGTTATGCTTTTCGGCTTCGTACGATAAATAGTACCAATATTATTGATATATTCATGCATAACCTTGTAATTTTTTTACGATAATTTACCACATTCTTACTGGATTGGCGCTTGTAATCCTTAAAGTAACGCAGCACTCAGACTCCTATTCCCACTGTTAAGGCTTGGATAATTCTTTCAAGCAAATGCACAGTGGTGCTAACCAGAGGGTAAATTAGTACCAGCTTTCTGAACTTATAGCTGAACAAAATATCGGAAAATTGACTTGTTGGAAAAAATATAAGTTTCAGGCTTAGACGACACCGCCATGGCTAAACCGCGAACGTCGCTTTGACCTCACGTTTTCTAACCGTCTGCTTTTGAACGTATATACCTGCAATTACTAGTGTGTCATATATTTGTACCATTTTATTCTACTGACCTATAACCCGGTTTGTCTGCTACTTATCCGTTGTAATTATACCTTTAACAGTAAGCTGAAAAAATCGAAATTTCCGATGTTTATTTCTTCTTTGGCGGCGTCTATATGTTATATTTTCTGTCAGTCCTGACCAGAAAACAATTTTCGCTACGGCTCACGGATACGAGGTCCCAATCCTTTCGAGTATCGCTTCCCGTATTAATTACTAACAACCAGGAAAGTGAGAGAGTCGCGAGAGAGAAAGGTCCACGAAAGCCACAACGGCTCACAGAATACAAGACACACAAACTGTCACAATTTTATTACCAAAACTAACTACCCAAAGTATACAATTCAATGGGTTTGCAGAACAATATGTCCGACATTAAACTTTCAGGCACAGTCGAAACCCTGTGGACGGACGTCACAGCGGCTAACTACTTTCTTATAGAGGACTAGGCTAGCCAAAGTTCACTTAATACTATCACTTACACATTATTTACACGTTGGGCTTTTTTGTCCAAATATAATCAAATTACTCAGTCAAACAACTTGCGAGTGAGATCTGGACAGGGAATAGCGGTATGATATTATGACATGTGAGCATGTTTCAGTGTGATCATTCCTGGAGGACCTCAGCAATCTTACCAGCTATTTGACACGTGCGCAGCCAATCGGGCAAGGTTCGAACACGCCTGGTGAAGTGCGGCAACAGCTTGGAAAGCTCCACAGCGACAAAGAAAAGCTTCAAACTAGGCAAATTCGCGAAAAATTGCTCCACCCCTTAGGTAATGATAGCCGAGGTCGTATGGGCATTGTGTTTGGAAATTGCGTCGTGCAGCCGCGCCCCGTTATTACATGTGCATCACTCACCATCTGCCCGGACATAATTGTGATTTTACAAACACACTTAAATATAGAAAAAGTAATATACCGATATTCTATATATGGTGTACCTGTTTGGTTCAAACGATCTATAGCGTTTGTGGTTTTTGTACAGTTTTCGTGAAGATCAAAGTCATCACAGTTTATATATACCTACCCCATAAATTTTCATTTTATCTATCAGTTTATCTACGACGAAATTCTGAGAAGGTGTTAGTACATGCTCATTTTTGACAGATTATGGTAACAACATCTGTGTCCTTGCCTATAGCCTTTTAGCTTAATGCTTGAGTCCGTTTTATACCAATAAAAAATCTAAAAAAACTATATTAATTTCTTGCTATTTTGTGACAAAAATTATGGTATCACCTGCGAATTTTCCAATGCGTGTAGTTACCCCATACAATAGTATTTCTGCAATTTGCTAATCTAATAAAGCGTGCGAAGACTGTAAGTTTTACAAAATATAACAATGTTGATATACGACACGTGTATCGTATGCCCTTACAAATGTAAACCAAATCTGATAAAAACTCGTGAAGCTTAGCAAATAATACAACTTAGTGTCCTATCACAGATTTTTGGCAGGTAGCCTAAATGCTAGATGCTATGGTTCTTGAAAAGTTGCCGCGCATATCTCAGCCAATTATACGTTAATTTGTGGTTAGAGAAAAGGCACCGAAATTCTTTGAGTTGGAGATGGTACCAATGGTTCCATGCCCGCTGGGCGGTCAAAAGATGAATGTGATTTCATAAGATTTTGAAGGTATTTTTTGGGAATTTTAAAAGCATAGAACATTCATTTTAATATATGTGTCGTCTCATTTATTACATAATTGCCAGTGTATTGTTATTTTATATAATTTTTGCGTGATGTGTTGATCAATAAAGAAAAACTGTATTTGGCATGCATAAAACTTTCGTAGACTTTTAGCTTCCACCACACAACGGAGCCCAATAAAAGTTAATATAGGTACTAGGACAGATTTTAGGCAGAAAGCCTAAATATTAAAACTTTCGCCAAAAAACGTGAAATACATGGGAATCTTAAGTATTTTGTTATATTGAATATTGGGAGTTGAGCGGTATTGGCTAGAAGAAGTTCGAATTGCTTAAGTTTTATCCCAAATCATTCACGAAATTACATATTAATATAGTAAATTCGCCTAAACTGAATAACTTTTTACAGCCAAAAAATGTGAATTTATGAAAGTTTGAAACGATAGATTTCAGCAATGGAAATACCAAACAGATTAAAACTTCTCAAGTACTACATTACATGCCCATTGATACAAGCACTAAATCGGCCTTGAAATTGTGTCACAAACCTATCCCAAATTGAAAAAAACTGGTGCTGATCCATATTAGGCACTGTTTATCGATGCAGATCAGCGGGTTCCTAATGTGAACCGCAGTGTCATCAATGTGGACTGGATGAAATCTTCCAAAATTAGGATGCAAAAACGTTTTTTGGTGGCACCGATACTTATAATTGATAAGAAAATCATCTCATTTTTAACGTTGCAAAATAACAACGTCTATCTAAAAGGTTTTAAACATACTACTTTTTAAAAAAGAAATAACATATGTTTCATCATGGCATGGACTACAGTCGCTGCAGTACATGTATTCAATGGGATTTCTAGAGTTATGTACCACCGCAAAGGTATAAACACTATCTTTGAATCACCAGTAACTATTCCACACAAGCGGAAAGCTACTGTGCGACTTATGCGGTAGTGTAGATGTCTTTGATTCCGACGAAATATGTTCGATTGAACACAATGAGTGCTTTAAAACGGATGCAGACAACTCCGGCTTAAATTTTAACTAAAGTCAGATAGGCATACTATTGCAAAATATACATTTGTCCATGAGGTGTAATATGTATAAAATAAAAATGAATATTATTCAAATCTGTTTGTGTAGCAACGAATTAGCTGAGGTTCTCTCCATGGCAAGATACAGCGATCTAACATACCGATTTCTGCTGTTCAGTCCGATTTAATGGGGTTTAGTAAAAATACTCGGCCCATTCTCTATAACAAACAAGAATTGGGAAAGAGACAACTGCGACAGTTGTGAAAGAAACAATTGGGAATGAGAAAATTGGGACAGTTGCGACATTTGAGGGGAAAGAGACAATTATTGTGACAATTGGGCAAGAGACAATTGGAAAGAGAGACTACTGCGACAATTTGGAAAAACAGACAATTGGGAGTGACAATGGCGACAATTAGGAAAGAGACAATTTCGACAAATGGGAATAAGACAATTGGGACAATTGCGACAAATAGAAAATACAGTCAATTGGGACAGAGACAATTGTGATAGCTGGCAGACAGTAGGGAAAGAGAGACTATTGCGACAATTTGGAAAAAGAGACAATTGGAAAAGAGAGACAATTGCGACAATTGGGTAAGAGAGACAATTGGGAGAGAAAATATGGTACAATTGGGGAAAGTGACAAATGCGACAATTGGGAAAGAGAGATAATTGAGAAAGAGATAATGGGGGCAATTTCGACAATTGGAAAACAGACAATTTGGACAGATAGTTAGCACAATTGTGACAATTTGGAAAAACAGGCTGTTGCGGCAATTGGGAGAAAGAGACATTTAGAACAGTATTGGGGTAAAACGAGACACTGCGAAGAGAGACATTTACGACAGTCGGGAAAGAGTGACAATTCGGATAACTGCGACCATTAGGAAAGCGAAACAATTGTGAGAGACACAATTTGGGAAAGAGATAATGGGGAAAGTTCGACAATTGTAAAACAGACAATTTGGACAGACAGTTGGCACAATTGGGAAAAATAGGCTGTTGTGGCAATTCGGAGAAAGAGACATTTGGAATAATATTGGGGTAAAAAGAGACAACTGGGAAAGAGAGACATTTGCGACAGTCGGGAAAGAGTGACAATTCAGATAACTGCGACCATTAGGAAAGAAACAATTGTGAGAGATACAATTGCGACAACTGGGAGATACAATTAGTACAATTGGGAAAGAGATAATGGGGCAATTTCGACAAATTGTAAAACAGACAATTTGGTCACAGTTGGCACAAATGTGACAATTGGGAAAAATAGACTGTTGTGGCAATTGGGAAAAAGAGACATTTGGAACAATATTGGGGTAGAAAGAGATAACTGGAAAAGAGAGACATTTGCGACAGTCGGGAAAGAGTGACAATTCGGATAACTGCGACCATTAGGAAAGAAACAATCGTGAGAGATATAATTGCGACAACTGGGAGATGCAATTAGGACAAATGCGACAATTGGGAAAGAAACAATTAAACAGAGAAACAACTGGGACAATTGGAAAAAGACAATTAGAATTTTGAAAGAGAGACAATTGGGGCAGCAGCGATATTTGGGAAATTTCCCAATTGTCTCCCAGGCCACTGCGACAACGGTGCAATTGAGAAATTTCCGAACGTCGCAGTTGTCCCTAGGCAACTGCGACAGCGGGACAATTGTGACAACAAGGCAATTCCCAATTGCCCCGCTATATTATAAAAAATGCTTGTGTGTGTCTACTCAATGGACACACATATTAATATATAGCTAATTGTCTCAGAGACAATTGGGAAACAATTTTGCGACAACAAGGCAATTCCCAATTGTCCCGCTATATTATAAAAAAATGCTTGTGTGCGTCTACTCAATGGACACACATATTAACATATAGCTAATTGTCTCAGAGACAATTGGGAAACCCTTATAAAGATAGTGCTCAGTCGATATTCTATCAATACCAGGCGTTCTTTCATAATCTAGTGGCGTAAAATCAACTAATATTCAACTGAAATGCATGTACCCATGAAACGAGTTTGCTCAATATTTCTAAAACGAGACCTACTAAAATATAACTTCAGGCTCCAATTCTAAACCAGACAAAGGATATTTCCTTACCAGTGAGTGAACATCTCTGATCGCTGTCGGTGATGAAGTTTCTCTAGCTTCGCTACCATATAATCTACGCCCCCTGCCATCTGTCTTTTGATACTATGTAGAAAACGTTGTTAGAAAACAAAGTATTCATTGCAATAGTCAGTTACAAAATTTCCTGGCGCGAATGTAAGACAGATTGCAAAATAGTGCAACTTCTGTTCGTTAAGTTGCTGTTTGGCCCTTAATTAGTTTCACAACTCAAAACTTGGCAACTCTCATTCCGCAATTTTCATTACGCTTGAACATTTCGATTTATTATGAAAATAACTGTAGTTCTTGAACATTACATGTAATATGCAAGTTACGGTGATAAATCGGTTTGTTTTTGAAGTAATGTTAATAGGGCAATTTTTTATTACTCAACGGTTTAGATGCGTTGTGCAAAACACCAGTTTTATGTTCTTATATGTTAAACGGAGAGCTGGTACAATGACGGACGGGGTGGTAGGGCGCATCTATACTTAGACGAACATCAAATTACATATATAGGTCAATAATTCATAAGTATGCGCTCATTGCAATCGCAAGAAGTATTTTATTAAATAAATCTGTACATTAGCAAATAGCACAACTTGAATTTCCATCTACCGTTGCAAATGCCAACCATAAAATCTCTATAAAGAACATATCCAACCATCCGTTTTAGTATATATTCCATATACATGATACAAAGAAAAGCGCCTCGTTTGGTGAACTACAGTGAAAATTATAGTTTTTTAATTCCCGAAACTAAAAACGGAATACCACCAGATCCCGAAAACAAGTTATGCAAAACAGCATTAGACCATCCGCCACAAAATATATATTAATTTGAGAACAAGAACTGAATAACACGCTCGAAAGTATAGCTATGTAATAAAGCAGCCATAGATTATGCGAACCAAGATATAATCCAGAAACGAATAAAAATTTGTTTGAATTTTCAATTTGTATATTCAATAGTAATAAAAGCCACAAATAGGGGCTATATTTTTGTTATAAGTTAAAATAAGGACTATATCTTTGTTACAAATTACAAAATGGCATATTAGATTATCTGTCTTTTCTATTAAGCTGTGGCATGTCGGCGTAACAATACGACATAAAATGAGACGAGTGATTTACTAACAGTAAGGAACCACTTATATACAGAACATGTACAGTGACACGTATATTTGATTGTCCAATAGGAATGTTACAGCGAATATGAATAATGACACGTATCAATAATCAGTCAATCAGCGGCGAACAGCATTTCTGCCATTGAGTCTGTTTCGAATCCTTCAATAACCCAAGACCACGTCAGTCCGGAAGCATCTCGTATGGATCCTGCCGAGCGTCGCACATGGCTGAGGTTAGGGGTCGTCGTTGAGTATTTGAGGGCCGTCGTAGAACTCCCAGAGTGCTGCCACAAAGCAATTCTAATATATTTGAAACGAAACGTGCACATTTCCCGAATTTAGCGCACTACATGCCCAACGGTAGTTGTGAATAATATAAAATTAAACTTGTGTCACCATAATTTATTCTTTTTACATCGCCGGACTATACGGTGAACGAACTATACGAGTTCGATAACCCACAACATCCATAAATTATACTGCGTGAAGAACAACGATGCTACTTCAGCAATACACAGGCTAAAATTCCATAGGTAGAAACTGAACTCCTACAAGCTGTGCCACAGACAGTTATTAAATTTGTGTGAATACAAGTCGCGAAACTTTTTACGCTTAGCCAAATTCTAGGATCAAAATGACCTTTAAATGCACTTGAATGCAACGCAAGCCAGGCTGATCGGAAAATATGCCGTAATTTACTAAGCATATAAATATTTCACTATGTGTACAATATAATAAACTGACATAGATAATAGCAAGAATAAGTTGCCATTGGCTCCCACTTTCTAAACTCCTTGGTAAATATATACACAGACTTGATACTATACGTAGGGTGATGCTAATCAATACCTTTACAAAAAGCAACTATTTCATCAGAACAATCATTACATATATTTAGATTTCAAACCTTAAAGTAAAATTCTTCTTAGAAATCGTGATAAAATTATAAAAATGATCTAAAAATATTAAGGTTTATGGCTTAAAAACTTCAACATAAAAATAACTCCAATAAGCATATATATACCATATAGATTGTAAGGGGTACTCACTCTATCTGACTTTAATTTTATTAAAAACATCATAGAAATGTTACTATTTTACATAAATTTGTTTGTAATTTATTTAATAAAGATTAGAGCGTATAATAATTTAGCATACATTTTCAGCGTGGTGTAGGAGCTGAACTTACTAATTGTGTGTCCATTCCTGCGGCTTCGATTTAAGCCTCATAGTAAGATGTTGGTGATTCACGCTGATTACTTCAGTATATAGTGTGAGAAACTAATTTTTCCTTGAATGTATACCGGCTAACGTTCGAACGAACGGTGCGGATGATTATTGCACTACTTTCGCTACCGCCACATGATTTCGATGTCATACTTAAATATTAGAGCAGTAGAGCAGCGCGCTTGACCTGAACTGTCAGAACAACTGCGCTTTCAAAAGTGTAACCAAATACGTTCAATAAGATAAATGTTATTGGTTATATAAAAGTACAATAACATGGTGAATAACGACAGCGCAGTATTATTTAACAGCACGAAATTAAAATTGGGAAAACAAAATATAGACATAAACTTTATTTGCATATATATATATATATATATATTATAGCTGTATTAGACTAAATATTTCGTGAATCACGCTTTTTACGTTAGTCCATCTTTGACACCATTACGTAGTGCACAAATGATAAACGCATCGGAATTCAATAAAAATCAACCTCTTGTACCTCGAAAATACTGCACGTGCAGGTCAGAAGTGTGAGAATTGTATGATTGGGTTATTTCTGGAAGAAATCCTATGCATATAATTTTTTAGTCCTGAAATTTAATGACTACATCATGCTCAAATTAACACAGCTGAATTCATTACAACCTTGGAGGAAAATGCATCATTTGCGAATATAAATTCTGCTGAAGCGCCTAAAATTAAACACATTTCTCCAGCAGCGCATTAATTCTTGAAGCGCAGTTCATTTTTTGAAGTCAACAATAAAGTTCATCTTGTTTATCCATGTACATTTCCAAAATATTTTCAGCATGTTTTCAGGACAAAAATATGTATATTTAAGCAAAAACCGTGTTCACATTGAGTTCAATCCGTTATGATTTATAATAACGCGGCATTCGAGCCGATACGATACTAAAAATTAAAAATAAATTATAACCAAAGCCAGAGCCTACCGTGTACTGTATGTATGTTGTCTGTATCTTTTGACATCGCGTCATCAGATTTGGATCAGATAAAACTATGTATGTGCTGTAGGATCTGGCCGAATGCAATGTTAAAACTCCATATACAATACGCGTGCAACCTGGATCTAATCAAACCGGCGTAATGTGAACAATTATTGAGGTATGCAATCGTCTTGTGACGAGATGGTAATTGTCATGCCTTGTACATGTAAATTCACATTGGTTTTGCCAACCGTTATTAAAATATCAAAAATATACACAGAGGTATGATAAATTCAATGAAAAATAAAGCCAATAGTAAATAAATAGTAATAACTTTGACCACATTTCCAAGAAAAGATAAATACTTCAGGTCCGTAGCAATGGGGGCTCCTCCGCTGCAGCTCGAACAAACGTCTGCACCGACGGGAACTGTAACATTCCCCTTGTGTGTCAAGAAATTTAACTGTTACTTCATTCCTCCCTTGAAAAACCTCCACCATACAAGCTTAGTTTCTCTGGCTACGAGCCTGCACATATACATCAAACGAGCACAATAATATTATTCGACCGAAATTTGTTTAAAACGTACATACGTAGATTCGGAACTCACAAAACAAACATCTATTTGTACTGTGGTAATCAATATATAATACAGAATAATCAATATAAATATAATCTACATAACTGACATAAGGAATTTTAGCGGTGGGACTCGGCGAGGGAGGTAGAGAAATTCCCCCAATTTCAATTGCTTTGGATGTACTTGCAATATTCAGTGAATCAACTTCAGTTCACAGAGGCCGATCCGGCTCTTATCCTTGCTGATTGAGACCTATCCCTCCACCTCTGTTGAAATTAACAGCCTGGTGTTCCCATGTTTGTTACTCCTATTGTCGAGTGGTGACCGCTTCCGTTTGCTAAAAAGACAATTTAAAATTAATCACACTACAATTATATGTACTCTCTACGGTGAAAGTTCACATTAACAGAATTGCTAGGTTTGGTGTATTGCTTCGCTACATTTTAACTGAATATGTATCCATCCGATCACAGTCTGGATCCAAGCACCACATGGTGATCAAAAATGTACGTTCGTACACCTTTCGTGTAAGTAGCCAAATTTGTGCCTTGCGCTTAAAACGAAATACAGCAAATGTGATTTCTACGAAACAACACAGATTTCGCTTTAGTCACAAATAACACGACTTCGTTCATATTTGTCAATTCTGAGCAACTGACCAAACCTGATTACAAATCTTTACTGTACATTCAAAAATAATATTTAGACCAAAACCAAATGATACAATGATTTGCAATTGTATTTAAAATCTGTCATACACACTAGTAACACTGCTAAATCCCCACCCCAGCGAAACCAAATTGCCCCTGGCAAAATTTTGGTTTCGCTATAGTCCAAAATTATCACTGCCAATTTTCGCTATCCCCAGAAAAATCTTCCTCTGACACAAAACTGAATAATTTCTTATAGAATTCCGGTGTGAAGCTAAAAGTCATACTATGCTCCCTGGTTCATTCATCTAGTAAAATTTTTAGCAGATGGAGAAGGTTTATTTCGATAAAAACCCGAAAAATACATACATTCAGCGATTACTACAAGTATTTACATCAATCCCATAGGAGTCGACTGCAAAAATGTATTGTTCGAGCCATAATACATACAGTATTACTGATAGCAGAGTTAGCTGAAAGTGTTCAACTTGTGACGTTTATTTTTGTCGTGCTCTTCAAATTTTTTCTCACCACCCTACCCACTCGTTTTTCTTGCAATCTTAGCTCTTTTAGCAAAATTTGTTATCGATGAGACTATCGCATTCGTGCTTGAATTTTTAAGCGACGTTGTTATTAACTGCGAGAATTTAGAAAATGCATAAAAAACTGGTATCATATCTTTAGTTAAGCTGCTGAAGAAAATTTATTTTGTCGTGCTCTCCAAAGTTTTCTTAACTACTCAAACCAACTTTTTTTCTTGCAGTCATTTTAGTTCCTTTCGCAGTTAAATCAGTTATCGACGAGACCGTCGCATTCAAAGCAAATGTTTCCAGACGTTGTTTAACGCGGCATGTTTAGAAAATGCATAAAAGACCTGCTGTCAGATATTCATTTAAGCTAGTAAGAGACGTATATTGTGCCGTGCTCTCCAAAGTGTACTTCTCCACACTACAAAAACTTCTTTCTTGCAATTAGTTCTTTTAGCAATTAAATTTATCGATCAAACCATCGCATTCGGAGTGGAATTTTTAAGCGACTTAATTACGGTAAATTTAGAAAATGCATAAAAAACTGTACACATCTTTAGTTAAGCTGCTGAGTGACATTTATTTTGTCGTCTTCTCCAGTGTTTTCTTCACCACAAAATTTTTTCTTGTAATCATTTTAGTTCTATTAGCAATTAAACTTGTTAACCACGAGATCATCTCATTGGGAGCGGAATTTTTCAAGCAATGTTGCTGTTAATCGCGGTAAATTCTGTTATATCTTATTTATGTTACAACAGTGCAGTACGGTACAAATGGTTCACTTACGAGTATTTCCATTCTTCGCTTTTACCTGTCAATGCATGCCTTTAAGGAATATTTTTGTATATTATTGGTTGCAAGGCGACAGAACTGGATTCTCAAAATTTTCTGGTGTTCCTTTTTAGATTTTATAAATTACTTTACTGGCGCCGAGTTCTAGATAGGAAAGGATAACACTTTTATACCATGCAGTGCCAGATTATTTGGACGGTTAGCAAAACCAGATGCGAAAATTTCAATATCTATTTGTCAAATACAGCAAGACATCGATTTAAACTTGGTTTTGTAAGCGTGTTTGTCCTTGTACACATTTAATGTATAATTTTTGGGGATATTCCGTATCAATGAATTTTTCGATTTGAAGATTTGTAACGTAACGGTTTTCGAAAGACATAGCAAATTGTTTATTACGTAAAAAAGACCCGCTACACCAATTCAACGACACAACCCTACCGCACGTTCAGTCAACGGTTCAATCATCAGTTTCACCAACCAATCTATGAATAGTGTTGAAATTTATACGAGAGGTGAACACAGTATACTGGCAAATATTGACATATATACACAAATAATATAACGTCATAGGGCAAAATTTTACATAACAATATTATCCGATATTCGCTAATTACTCTTCGTTCACGTAATCTTCTACGTGTTCCAAAAGTTGAAATAAATTTGGATCATTGAATGACTAAAATTAAGTAGCCAAGAGTGAAATATATTCCCAAGTTCTACTGCAGTTCTAACCAGCACGCTCAACGTAAAAGAGAAAAAGTCCTTGTGTTACAACGCGAGCGAAGAATTTACAATCTTTCTCTAGTCTACAACTGTTGCGGTGTTTCGGTAATTTATAGTACATAAAAGCATTTTTTCCCATAACCAATTTTTAAAGTTACTTACCTATATGGGAAATGGAGAAAGGAACCAAAGAACCCATTGTTTAGGTAAAAATCAACTTTCATACATTTTTAGCGCAACAAATTATTGGTTGCTATTGGAAGTATGCTCACCGAGTTCTAATGAATTTACTAAAACAATCTTTAATAACGGAAAATCCGTCTAGGCAAATTCGCAACAGCAAGGAAATGGCTTTGTTATCTGTAACAATGTATTGCAAACCAGCCGAACAGCAAACCCTGGTGAAACACACATAAATTCGCGATCAAGTTATGAAAATTGAAACCTAGATGCTTCTATTGGCAAAATATGTTAGCAATGATCGGTGACACATATTAAGGGCCACATTTGACATTGAACGCTATCAAATGCAGTGATGCTACAGTTAGCAGTTGAGTGTGTCTTTTAAAAGTTATATGTACAAATACACACAGTTAGAATGTACAGCCTAATTATGATCAAAAAGTGGTGCTCGTCTAGACTACCTATATACAGCAATCCCATTTATAACGGCACACACTATATCACTCCGTATTATTCAAGGTGTCGCCTTAGACTAAACAATAGTATAAATGCCAAAGGTATATAATATACTGAGCGCCTAGGTCGACGAATTCCTAACTACCGCAAAAATTGTCGCAATTTACAAATAGAAAAATTGAAAAACAAAAAAGAAAAACGAGTAAAACGAGACACAGAATCTTCGTGCCAAGCTATGTAATATTAAAGGTTTATACAAATTACCACAAGATAATGCAGAAACGAGCGTATAAATTCATTTGGCCAGTCGATGTCGCTAACTTCCGCTTGAACATAGCCAAAAGTAATAAAAGGAACAGCTAGGTGACCATATCTCTTGCGCTTTGCGGTAAAATAGCATGATTTGTTATGTTTCTTCTAAGACTGTGGATTTGGTACAAAAATTGCGTATTTTTAGCCAATTTAGCTGCACTAATGGGCCAACCGTAGTTGGGAATAATGAAGTAATATGTCTAACTCCAGAACAGGAGCCTTATTCGAAAAACAAAAAATGCACATCGTGGCATGGTTATCATGGTAGTATGAAATAAAACAATATGAGAAAAAAATTCATAAGATGAAAATTACCTTTCTTCCGTGATACTAAAATGGGGTAAAAACACTCAATTTGACCTCTGACCCTGAACCATGGGGGCGCCATACCCCTGTACAAATAGAACCATATGTCACACAGAAAAACCAACATTGGCAATGAGTTTCCCATGCCCCCAAGTGTGTTTTCAGCCGCCCAGGACGTGAGAAAACTCTTTTCGAATTTTCCTTCGAGGAAACCCGAAGGTGCCATACCTCAAATCCCTTAACTACAGAACCCGAGCCTTAATCGGAAAACAAAAAATGCGCATCGGCATTTATCGTGTTACTATGAAATAAAGCCAACCAGAGAAAATAATTCGAAACTTAACATAAAAATAACCTTGCTTCCGTGAAAGGTACTAAAATTGGGTAAAAACCCTAATTTTGACCTATGGAAAAGAACCATGGGGCTCCATATCCCGTCCCCATGGAATCATATGTCACACAGCAAACCCAACACCGGCATTGAATTTTCCATGCCCGAAAACCGCTGAGTGAAACTTTTTAGCCGACCAGGACGTCACAAAAAATTTTTTCGAATTTTCGGTCGAGGAATCATGGGGCGCCATACCCCCTTACCTGAAACCCCATAACTCCAGAACCGGAACTTTAATCGAAAAAAATGCGCATCGGCATTTATTATTTTAATATGAAATAAAACCAACCAGAGAAAAAATCAAAAGTTAAGATAAAAATAACCTTGTTCCCGTGAAAAACATGCTTCCGTACATAAATGGGGCAAAAAACAACTTTTTTACCATGGAAGCAGACTAAATCAAAAAACACTCAGGGTAGACACGGTAAATCGATTGTGCCGGTTCGAATGAGCCCAAATTAATGAAAATCAGTTAAGTTGTTCCCGAGTTATAGCCGATCACACACACAGACGAAATTTAAAACTGTCACCCCTGCAATAAACATCTCCATTACGTTACACTACGTTCTGATTAAAACTTAGAAATGAGATACTGGCGAGGGACGTTTTTATAAGGCCTTGTTCAGATTGGATCCAATCCGATCCGAACCGTGTGTGCACATTGCATCCGACCAGATCGGGTACGACTAAAATCTATACCTACAGTATGCGTGTATATATGTGTATATTTTTCGTACTACTTTACCTGATACAGATCCAAAAAATAGTTGTGCATGCAATTTCCGATCGGGGCAGATACAGTGTGTACGCTCTATATAAAATACACGTGCGATTCGGATCGGGCTTAAATAATGTGAACGTAGCCTAAGGGTTTCCACCGCTTTCTTATTTTGATTTTCCTGTGAAAATTATGTTTTACGTGTTTCAAAGCAGTCAAGTTCTCTGTTGCGAACAGAATTTTATAGCAAATTAATATTATATTAGATACAAATGAGCGAAAAAAGGATTGTGCAAAAACTCAGATGTTTCTGCAAGGATCCTGCATTCATTTTGCCTCTTGATGCTGTTGCACAGCATAGAAGGTAAAAGAAATATTTTACATCATAAAACAATATTAAGCTATGAAACATTTAAGATAAACTAAACGACGATTTAATACCATGCGAGGGCATCATCGTTTTCGTGCGGAATTTCGAAATCCGTTACTCGTAGCACACACGCCGTAAAAGTTATGTAATTTTCGCATTTTAATCCCTTCTAATTTTACCTGTGACTGGATATAGTTTACCCTTTTTCCCTATTAATTATTACATGTTTTCCATGTCGCACGAGAACCCTGTATTATGTTAAACACATCATGCCTTATTACTAAACCCCTTAAACCAATAATTAATATGCAGTCGCGGCTAAAAATAAGTGCAATCGAAAATGATTCAAATAGCAATCGAATGAAATTTCGTTTAATTGCAATCTACCAAAATCGTAATCGATCGAAATTTCGTTTACTATCGAAAATAAGTGAAATTATACATTTCGAAATTTATCTTATTGCGCCAACACCGAAAACCTTCGAAACTTCGTTTGATCGAAATTGATCGGATTTCGATAGATTATTTGCCCATATTCCTGGCCGTGACTATACGTACATTTAGTAAACCTATGCGAAAAGCAGCTATATAACAGCAAATATCCCCGTTTCCTAACGTGTAACATTGTTAATGCAGATATATCGACAACAAATATGTAAGTGGAATTATGCAAATTATTATACAAGGTCCAACATTTCATTACAGATAAATTAAACCTCACAGCGTTCACGCACTGGAATCAGATGCTACGTGTGTGTAGTACCATTCTACTGCATACAATCTATGGTACTACTTTCAGCTTCAAAGACAGACTACTCATTTTACACAGTATAAACAGCAGAAGCCGAGATTACTCAGTAGAGGGTACAAATAACAACTCACCACAGGCTTGTCGTTTGGTAGAACGTTTGACGCCGACGAACTCTTACTAATGTGGCCGCCTTCACTATTATTTCGGCTACCTCGATTGCCAACATGTTGCTGCTGGAACCTCGGAGGAGGAAGATTATTGTTTCGGGACGACGTGTTCCCAGGACGGCGTGCATGGTTTTGGCCACTCGGCGGTCGAGCCGTGGTACCACTACCGCCGCCGCCACGTAACGAACTTCTGCGGTCAACATCTAAATTGAAGAAGTACAATATGACGAGTACAAATAAGTAACCGTGGAGACGCGTTGATAGATAATCGCGGTCGCACATGTCTGATACAACGACCATCGCATATACTATTTGCGATAACAAACATCAAATATGTCGGTAGGCTTGACGTATGCCCTTTACAACGTGCGCGCCCAAGCTAAAAAGATTTTTTCAGCTACGTTCTATATGATTGCCGCTCCAGTCTGGTCTCTTCACAGATGAAGCAACGCCGGCCCCAGGTAAATTTTGGCTTCTCCAGGTAACCCCACAGCACCCATAAGTATTTTGAGATGACAATGATCGTCCTAACAAAACTCAATACTACTGCTTACATTTTGAATATTCATGGCAAAATCAAACGTAAAATGAAGATCGGTCAGAAGAAACACACATTTTTAGTAGGAAAATAATAAATATGCAAGAAAGAGCAATATGGGTCATTTCACGAAACCATGGTACTTTTGAAACACCACTTTTTAAAACCAAAATGAAACGTTTTCGAATGCACAGTGTCTAGAGCCCTTCCGATGTAAAAAACCCTGAATTTTTCGAATATCGATGCTCTATGCAAAACGAGCTACCTGAAACCTGCTACAGGGGTTGGAAAGAGCCCCCCTGGGGGTCAAATTTTTATCCAAATAAGTCATTATTCTGTAGGTTGACGGAGTGACACGCGAACCATGGTCTGTTTTTATGCAAGTCGGACCAAAATGGTCGTCGTCAAGCCATTTGGAGCACTTGCGACTTAAAATTGATGCTGCTAGGGCATTCTTGGGGTTAAAAATCGACCAATTTAGAACAAACCTGTCGCAGAAGTTTTTCTAGCGCAACGGAGACAGCACCTACAGATACCATTTTATGCTTACAAACCAACCATGAGCGGGGAACGTCTGAGAAAAAATTTCAGGCAGATCCTTAGGCCTTGTAAAAAATGGCACCCCGATATGTTGAGTCGGGGGCCTACACCTCAGGTCGGGGGAGGGGGGCTACACCTCAAGTCGGGGGGGGGCTACAGCTTCCTACAACATGCAACGAGCCAAACTTTAGCTACTTCTATACATTCTAGATGTAAAATGGTGTAAAACAAATACAATTGATCTATGACCAGCTTACATCTAAGTGATGATACCAAGGACAATGCGTGTAATAGATGTGCGGGCAGGCAGAAGGGTTCCCTAGCTGCCCAGTTAACAGCACGGCCCCATATCATAGTGCAATGATGATGAACTTATATACTAATATGATTCTTGCGACCTTCGATTACTTTTATTATACATGCGGTCGGGGGGGCTACAGGTCGGGGGGGTTACACGCCAGGTCGGGGGGCTACATTTTCATTAAAAATTTTCAATAGATGGGTCGATTCTAGTGGGGTTTTACTATGTTTATATCCGGCCCATTGAAAGACTGTATGCTAAATTTGGCTTTTTTAAATTTAAGCTTGGTCAGTTCGGGGGGGCTACATTTTGCATACCCCATTTTTGGCATTTTATGACCTTCGACCTCATAACGAAATAACACATGGACAGACGCTGATATTCTTTTTTTCAATAACACCTGTACTGATTGCGATTACCGTTATATAGCATTTTTGGCGCTTTTTTGGCGCTAGTGCACTTTTACGTTATTCACCAGCGTCTGAAAGCTGCCAGATTTGACCTTGGTCGTGGGGGGGGGCTACATGTCATGAAAAAAAAATTTTCGGAAGCTTGACGTCAACTTCAGTGTCGATGCTTACTCCCAAGTTTTTCCGGAAAAATTAGCAAATACCAATGGATCACAGTGAAATGAAAAACACACATATGTATCACGTGCTAGCGGTACGGCGAACGTTTATATTAGGACATGTGTTTTTGGCTTCATTTGGCCAACCCGGGTTGAGGGCCTCTGGCTCCTGCTATGTTTGGGGTACAGAGGTCCACCATACCTCGTTATGATCGTCGGATATGCTATTACTACATCTCACAGTGGCATTAAATTTCCTTACAAAAGACTGGTGGTATGGGCCAAAAAGTGCCGATGTAGCCCCCCCGACTAAAATGACATGGTTTCGTGAAATGACCCATATACAAGATCTAATGATATGATAAAACACGATAAAATATAATTATAAGACTCCAGTTGAACTGCGGAACACGGTTTCCGTAAGCTAACATAGTACCTGAATATGGTATTTGCAGCTGGATGACTGCCTCAAAGCATCCAGGTAAAATTTGGTCTAGTCACAAGGAATTTCCGAAATAATAATTTGTATGCCACGAAAAACTTTACAATGAGGCTTAATTGGATGGAGGTTCTCAGAATGCTAATATATAAATCGCCGGAATAGTTTCGCTTCGTTTAAGTAATTAAAATAATTTTAACAAATAAATATTTCATTTCACATAAGCATTAAATTTTCGACAATGGCCCATAAAATTATGACAATTTGGATTTTAACCCCATCCTTAATTACATAAGTGACTAAATATATGCTTCCATAGAAATTCCAATATTAGCCTTCTGAGTGAGAAGATGGGTGAGAATAACTTTAAATTTTTTCAATTTATACCCATCAACCTGTAACTGATATCACCGACCACTGACTATCTTTTTCAATACACTGTTCGTGCCAGTATCAGACTCGTGTTTCTAAACACATTTTTGAGATAACATGACAGTATGGTCAGAAAGTTGCACGCATCCTGGTCATCGCTTTAATGCATAACGGTATCCGCCAATTTCTATATACTACGCTAAAATTTCACTACGAGCTCATAATTCCAGTCTATTTTGATGTTTGAACACATAATAGCCTACCATTTTCAACATTTTTGCCGCTAAGCCAAAATATTTCACTACAAGCTTCTATTACTGGTTGGGTGCTCATACACGTAGACAGTACAACATTTTATAACATCTAACCGCAGCCAGTACGTATACAATCCATAGTCGTTCTGGTTCTGGTTAAAATATACTTCGTAGACTTGAAACTCATATCTGATTACCCCTTCTCCTTCTCCACAGAAGCATAGTGTTACGGATTGGCAATAGCGTACTCTCCAGTTTCACTAAATAATTCATGTACAATACCTGAATATCAGGGAATAACCGGAACCGAAATTTACCGGAACCGGAACCAGCAACCGGAACCGTCCATTTAAACCGGATCCGGAACCTGGTCTTCGAAATTTATATATAGTAAAACAGATGATGGAAGAAATGAAGGTATAGTGGATTTAAAATGAAAATGCATTAAAAATTACTTTTACATTAAACTTAATGTATTGCGATGGTATTATTGCCTTTCTGAAACTGTAAAGAGACTGAGGAAGCTAATAATGTTTATTTATCGATCAAATATGTCGGTTTTTGGACATTCAGAGCAAAAAATGCCTTCCACTATACACCATTGCGTATACTGCGTCAAAGCGAATATGCTTACAAAGCTTGGAGCGTAGAATACACATTTTCGCTCTGTCTCCAGTCGCCTTCCTTTACTACACATACGTTTGTTACATGTTCTTCTGTAGGAAACTTGAAATTATTGGTTTATATGGTTAAGGTAATTTTGTGATCAAAGGTCAGAGGCACTGTTTAGGCAAGCGTTGGGCAATCAATGCCTGTTAGGTAGATGATAATGATGATAACTTTCTAATGAGAATGTTGCAAATGAGACACACTGTGATGCTGCTCACACAGTTTCAATAAATACAGTTCCTTGCCAAGAAAGCAGTTTCTAGCTGCGGTGCAGATAACGTTAGTTTACTTCAATTTAGACTGATTTACCAAGTTTACAAGCGCACTGGCGGGTGCTTGACGCAATTTATGTTAGCCAAGCATACCCTAAGTACTTCTGCGTAAGCCATACTCTGTTACCGAGTTGGACCGATTTAATTCAAACGTATCCCACAGACTTCTGGATGTGTAAAATAGCTGCTACAAGCATCGAACTGGCTTTGATTTAACAAAATCCTGCAGGTTATTATTAAAAATTCCTGCTCAAATTATGTGCCCTACTTACGTTTCACACAGCAAATTGGTTAGTTAATCTTTTCTTTTGCTTGGTTGTATTGGAGCTTGATCATTGTATAATATATTACATTATGTTTGAATTACAAGATGAAGCAAAAAACGTGGAAAATTTCAAACAAAATTTTTAAACCGGAATTCCGGTTCCGGTATGGTTTTTGCCCTTTGCCGGAACCGCAACCGGAACACGATTTTCGCCGGAACCGGAATTCCGGTTACTCCCTGCTGAATATGTGTAAACTGTATCCATAAAATAAAATAAATTATAACGTATAAGAACATAATTTCGTTTCAACTGATGCACGAGGATATTGGTTAAAACGGTCAACTATGCAACAAGATTTGTATTATTTTCAGGTATCATTCCTGTTAAGAAGTTCGATATTTCTATCGATAGTTTTCATACATTTTAACTCTGTATGTTCAACCGTGCAACAATTTTTCACCAATGCATAACTAGGAATTTAATGGTTTAAACGGTTCACCAACGATGTAACTACCAAAGACACCAGCTTCAATACTATTACAGGTAATGTTTCAATATCATAGACATATTCTGTGGTTTCCTTATTAATATATTACAACAGTAGAAACTGGACAGCTCATTAATGCTTTCGTTCCAGATTTTTTTCAAAATTCATGCTGTGCTTAAATGTTTTTTGAAATTTACCGGTGGTTGTAGTTAACCCGCAAATACCCAAATACCCTGTTTTAGTGTTACAGGGAAGGTCAATCAATGATAATTAATCGGCTAATAGCAATTTTATATTAATGCATGCATTATATATTTATACAATGGACCAATCAGTTATATTTAGCACTAATTATTTCATATTTCAGAATTTATAGACTTAGGTTCCACAGTTATAAACATGGTCAATTTATACCACAGTTATAAACATAGTCAATTTATAAACACTCAGCGTATAAAAATTTTTGTTTTTGTAGCCTTTTAATTAAAGAGTTCAGTTGTGCTAAAGTTTGTGTTTTTAAAATGTAGGAGTTTTTTGAAATTTCATTGTGTTTCTGCACTAAGAAAAACACAAAAAACCCTGTTTCGTTTCAATTTATAAAGTAATCTAAGCATTTATGTTTTAAACATCTGAAGCCCGTCTGTCGTAATTGACATTTTGCATACCACGATTGCCACGACGAAACTCTCGACCAGATGGTTGCAGCGTCGGAGGCAGGGTACTTGTGCCGTCCATGTAACCAGAGGTCCCACGTGGATTTCGCCCCGGGCCTCGTCGTTCATATCCAGTGTTATCCTGAAACAAACAAATGCATAATTATAAACGAATAACATATTTAATAAAACCGTTTGGTTGATGGTAGCGATTGAAACAGAGTTTCAACTGGTCGTTGGATAAATCTTCACCAAAAGCATTTTGCAATTTTTTATTCTATGCGTAATGAAATGTAGTTATGCTGTATTAGCTCGGTTTGTAAAATAGTGCGTATAGAAGATATCAAATTGCTAGGCACTCAAATTACTATTTTTCCACTTCAGAAGCGGGCAAATTGATAGCCCCAGACATTATTCCCTAATGTCATGGCGCACGCTGGAACAGATCCCGAATACATATGTTTTAAATTTTTTACATAAAAATAATGTATTCGGTGGAGCTGAATGCATCGATTCTTTCAAAATTAATAACTTATTTTAAGTTTCATTCATGTAATCTGTTGAAAATAATCATTAATCTATTACGCATTCATCAAAATGATATCATTAAGGCACTTCTGATTGTTAACCGACATTAATCTTTGTCCTGACTGATATCTTGACTTTTTCAATCTAAATTAATTTACCATCCCAGTGCAAGTTACATCCGCGGCTTTGGTCAACTTTAGTCGTTGAGATTTTCCTGTGGTTTAAGCAACACTTCCTACAATACCCCTAAGAACATCTACACCGGTTTTTGACCGGTCAACTTTTTGGTCAACTTTAGCCGTTGAGATTTTCCTGTGGTTTAAGCAACACTTCCTACAATACCCCTAAGAACATCTACACCGGTTTTTGAAGGTATCACAATTTTACCTCAATGTGTAAGTAAATTGTAACACGTTTATCTACAAGGTTTAATTATTGACCTGCTGGTATGCAGCAACCTAGGGGCCGGTGACTCTCCTCCGCATGCTTATAGTTTGGCGTATGTACGCCTATTTGTAGCTAATATTACATTTAAATAACAAACTACCAAAACTTTTGTCAATCCCTTATGTACCACTTTTTTAAATTATGTTTAACAAATGTCATTACCACACCAATTTCAATCTTATATGTTACCATCAACCCTCAGGTTAATCTAATTATCTTATAATAATATATTTTCGCCAGGCTTCCACGTTAAGACCTTTAATTATTTCACAGCTCTGCCTCTCAGCTGCCTTGCGGGCACGGGTTTATTAACCCAAAGGCTAGGGCCACCGCTTATAACTGATGGTTTTAAGGGACTTGGGCACCCTTTATGTAAAAGTAGCCCTATTTTTATTCATGAATAGTACAAAATACCAACAGCCCCTAGCATCCTGCCGGCTTTAAATAGTCAGCGGGCGCGTACAACCTCAGGAACCACCTGCCCTATAATACCAGAAAGCAATAATGGTGGAGTTCATTTGCGGCCTTCCAATTCAGACCTTAATTACCACTTTGGAAACGAGCAGACTACCAATACCAACTCAGTTATACCTAATAAGGCCTAATAATACACATTGTAAATCAGTTTGCGTCACATACCAACATTTACAGCCTGGTCCAAAATTTTGAGCAGCTTTCTCAAAATTTTTTTCAAGTTCTTAATTACAATAGCAATGGATTTACCACCTTCTGAGATACTGTTTTGAATTGTAAAACTAAAAATATTATTTATTTAATTTCATGCGCCAAATGAAATATACAGTATATAGGTGAGACCAGTAGATCGCTCAAAGAACGTTTCAGAGAGCATAAAAGTGCCGTCTTGAATAACAAAGACGCAGTAAAACCCTTGCTGACCATTTCAACAATGGTATATGCTCACCTTCCGACATGAGAGTCCAAATCATAGAAAAAAATTGATGACAGCATTGAACTCCAAAGCGAGAGTGGCAAATACAGACGTTCACGTGAGTCCTTCTGGATAGGTATACTTAATTACGATTTTAATTCGACTGTTTAATTCGAACGTAACCCGGAGATTTCTGAATTTGTAAAATAGCTGCTACAAGCATCGACCTGGCTTTGATTTGTTAACAAACTCCTGCATGTTATTATGAAAAATTCCTATTGAAATTATGTGCCCTAATTACGTTTCACACGGCAAATTTCTCAGTTAATCTTTTCTTTTGCTTGGTTGTATTGGAGCTTGATTATTGTATAAGATATATTACAATGTTTGGATCAGAGATGAAGCAAAAATATGGAAAATTTTAAACAAAATTTTTAAACCGGAATTCCGGTTCCGCCTAGCGAAGCTCAACATGCTAGATCTTTTCTTTAGAAAATTCTTACACACAATCTAAAGGTAACTTAGCCAGTTATATATTGTATAATGATATATGATCTGTCTACACGTTTGACCACATCCGTTTGGTTTGTGGGTTACATCGTTGACCTTGCCCAATCGGGTGTTGATTATATCTTTTGACCTCTGTGTTATTAAGTACATGGGTGCGGTTTTTCCGCCAAAAACCACCTATATTTCGTATTACATTTAAAATCATTTTAACGTTGGTACTATATAGTAAGTACTTTGGTGCGAAAAAATTCATCATATGCATCTAAAATACTAACCTATATACTTCAAATTTTGACCACATCTATAGAATGTGGATATATCCCAGTCAAAATATTTTAATTAAATAGCAATCTTTTTACCTCAGCATATTTCAGCAACCGTTAGGAATTTAAATACTTTGTTATTTGGTTTTGTTTGCCCGGAATTATTGATTAAGTAATTATTTCTTCCAATTTCTTCTTGGTTCAAATTTTTACGGTCATAATGTCCATCATAGCAATTTTACCTCAGTGTGTTAGTAAATTGTAACAAGTTTTAGCTACAAGGTTTAATTTATATTTACGCTGCTCCCATGACCTCCTACATAAATTTTCACAAAACCACACGAATTGGAGGCTTTTTGATTTTGGCCAACTGAGGTGATCGAACTTTAGCTTATAACAGAATCCACCAAGCGAGAGCTACAACTTTGCTGTTACACATTTTTGTCATAGCTGATTTTCGAGCTATTCGCAAAAGTTTAAAAAATACCATCATGGATGTATAATTCAAAATTTTTTGTACACATCAAAGTTTTTTGTTGGAGAAGAATGATGGTTTTATTAATATTTTAACCGTTAAGCACATTGGTTTCATTGTTTAATCGCGACAGTGTCTCTGTTATTAGCACAGCGGGATGATGACAGAGCAAAATTTTGTAACCTAAACAAGTTTCAAGAGTAATTTCGAAATGTAGCTGTGCTTTGTATTTGCGCTCTCCTCAGACCTCCTGCCAAAAGTTTCACAAAACGGACACGAATTGGAGACATTTTGATTTTCACCATTTGAGGTCATCCAACTTTAGGAACAGAATCCTCCCATAAAGAGCTACAATCTTGCTGTTATGCATTTTTGTCAGACTAGCCGTTTTCGAGCTATGGGCCAAAGATTAAAAATACCACCACAAAGTGAAAATTTCAAAATTCTTTATAAAGCAAGGTATTTGTTTGTTCGAGACGAACGATGGTATGTGGTTGTTTACTTGTTAAACACACTGGTATCATTGTTTTATCCCACACTGGCTGTGGTATTAGACAGCGGGACGGTGGCAGAGCAAATTTTGGGACCAAAAATACTTAAATTTCGATTTTTTCAATATAGATGTATATAGGTCATTAGAATATGTCTACAGGTTATCAGGGTTGCTGAATACTATAAAAACAATTGTATTTGCATGGTATGCATCAAACTATGCAAGTACCACGTAAAATCACTCTTCAAATTAATAATTTTGCATAAAATTTGAGATATATAAATTTCAAAATTTTCTATTTTTGGTCATTGGAGGAAGAAATAAAAAGTTCTACGGCTTTGATGTGTGATTCGGTTGACCCTAGCGTTGCCTTAAAGTATTACTGGTGCATAATTATAGTTATCGTGGAAACTTACAGAGGCTCAAAAACTGTATTTGGAACGATGAAATTGTCAATTTAAGCGCAGAGTGTCCACATTCGCTCTGTTTCAACTCGCTTGGCGAGTTAGTAGTTAATATATTCGTCTTGTGCTGCGTTACTTTTGTGTCCCGCACATTCCGCAGCAATCTCAAATCTATAAGATTGACTTCGCTATAAAGACGCAGACTGTTTACATGTTGTATACGCCAAAGGCCATGGTGCAGTTTGCAGCTGTTAATTAAGTTCTAACCGATCCAATATTTTAAGATGTTCCCTTCAAATCTACGAAATGCCCAATTTTACTTACCGGCCCATACTGGTTCAGGAATAATTTTGACAGCAGGAACTGACTAGCAGTTTAATTTTATGTTAAGAATCAAGAAAATGTGTAAGACAAACACGAAAATGCAATTCTTTCTGGCTGTTGCATCGCATCGGTGTATTATATATGGCGAACCTTGTAGTTATGTCTAATTTAGCCATATAAAGATTGTTGTCTTTTTTAAGAGTCAGACGACACGCTCTTACCGCAGGCGAAGTACATTTTGTGGCTGGATGCACTGCTGCGGCAGCAACGATTGTACTTTTTAGGCTTATTGTTGCAGTTGCTGCGGAGCTTACTGACTGAACCTAGAGTAATATCAGTATCATTCACTCCTAGGGCTTGGCCGATATCGAAAAATGCCTATACCCTACACCGAAATTAGCATGCCAAAACCGATATTTACAAACGCCGTAATATGTATATATAAATAAATATACATATGTATACATGTTAAAATATTATATATATAAACCGTTTATCCAGTTGAAACACTGCTAAAGTTTATTGTTGTTTGTACTTTTTGGGTAAACCTTCAGATCTCATCATAGGCGCTTAGCAGAACACCAGTCTTTCGCAAGAAGCCAATCTTCTTCTGCTTTTTAAACACAGCTTCCACTAAGTGTTCATGATATATAAATGTACTGTCCTTTCGGTGTCAGTTACTGGACACTCTTTCAAGATATGCATCATTCTTGCGTTCGTAAATCAACATCAGGCAGGTCCGGGTTGGGTCTGTTCTTCGTGCGTCTGGCGCCATGTACTGCATTATCATCAGGGTGAGTGTCGATCCATTGTAAGTTGCACTTTTCTTGATGATGACTGTCTTAGTGCAGGGTATTACTGTGCTAGTTTCTTTTTACTTCCGCTCATTCATTCACCTGACGACTGCTTGGGATTATTGAAATCGGTCGTCTGGCGTATCAGCCTTATCTGCGTTGAATCCTGTGCAAACTGCTCCACCATTTATTTCCCGTTGATCCACAACGCCAGGCCATCCATGGAACTGCATTTTAGGGTAACCGTTTCTGATGCTGCGCAGGAGGGAGCGAATGCAAACTATTAATTCCAAGTTTCCATTTAGGTTCTCTTTGAAGTACTTACATAATTTATTATCATTGGTGCTCACTGATGGACAGAAAAATTGTCGATGGTTGAGGTAGATACAGCTGTGATTGATGCGGCCGTGATGGTGTCTGTTTTTGTGGTAGTAGTGGTGGTGTAATTGGTAGTGTAAAAGGGTGGGGATGCAGAGTTTGCTATTGTTATTAAACTGAGGCACATGGTTACTAACTGTTCTTGTCCACTGCTACCGAGAACTTAATAGCAATTCGGGTCAAAACGAAATTCGGCTTGTTATTAGCAACTTTCAAAATTTTGGCACTCCTTGGGTTGGGGGAAAAATTAGGGTATCGTCGTACAGCGATGATTTTGGTACCATTCGACTCAGCTCGACGAGGCGAGTTCAACGGTACCAAATTTGACCATATTCCAACAACTTTGAGATTTTTCAAATTTTGCCCTCAGTACTAAGGGGGACCCGGTACGTTGAAAAATCGAGAAAAAATTTTTTATGAGCAAAATAGACATAAGTAGCATAGATACACGCAGAATGACGAGACAAATACAACCGTGCCATATTTATCATGATATTTTCACTCTTTAGCTAATTATGGCTGAAAAAACCATTTTCGAACTACTGAGCTCCACGAGACGACTTCAACGATATAAAATGTTACCATATTCAAAATATATTTCTTAACTTTCAGGCTAATTTCAATAATATATTAACTAATCACATTAAATATAGTAATGGCTGCCCGCGGACGCCCAACAAATAACAGATTTAACATTATTAACCCTATTAGAGTTTTTCAACGGAACAATGTTGATAACATTCGTATGACCTACACTCAATTTGTACAGCAATGTCGGACATATGACGACATAATAGAAATAAAGGCTGAATGGGGTTTAATTGCAAATTCCCGGAACTGTGAGTGCGGCGAGGTCATGTATCTAGCGGCTCGAGGCGACTTAGGTCGAGGTGACAATTATGAATGGCGATGCAAAGCATGTCGCCACAAGTCCTCTATACGCCATAACTCATTCTTTGCCGGCCAACACATCTCCTTGTTCACTGCACTTTTGGTAATGTTTGCCTACATCGACAATTTGCCCACTGAATGGATTATGCAGCAGGCTAACATTGCATCAGACACAGCAACGAATTGGTATAACTACTATTGTGACATTGCTGTGGCCTACGATAATCAACACTGCCAAAATACTGTACTCGGAGGGCCAGGCCTTGATGTTGAGGTGGACGAATCCATGTTCTTTCGGCAAAAATATAACCGCGGCATGCCCAGAAGGAAACATGGATGGGTCGTCGGCATGATCGAGCGTCAAACCGGCAACTGCCTTTTGTTTTCGGTTGCTAATCGTACCGCTGCGACCATCATATCTCTTATCCAGCAACATATACGGCCCGGCACACGCGTCATCACGGACAGTTACCAAACTTATGTCCAAGGTCTCCGCCGCTTACCCCATCCGCAGCCATATCTTCATGCAACGGTCAATCATCACAACCGCCAGTTCGTTAACCCAGACCACGTCCATGCCCACACCCAGAACATCGAGGGCCTCTGGGGAACCCTTAAGAACTTCATGAGGCGTCGACAAGGCATACCCGACACATTGTTCCACCGTACTTTGATCGAGTTTCAGTGGTGCATCCGTTTCTCCCACAACATCCTCGGAGCTGTAGTGGGCCAAATTCGCGATCAACATACTTTTTAATTGTAAGTTGTTATAATTTATGTACTTTACGACAAAGCCTAAGTCTTAGACTAAGCTTAAGCCGGGGGGCTCCGCCCCTCGGACCCCCGTACTAAGCTGTTCTCACACTAAACCTAATCACGATATGACCAATGCCAAAAATCCATCCATTTAAACGCATAAGAATTTCATTTAAAAATATCAGTTTTCGCTTGCATTGCCAGCATCCATATGTCGTCCATATGGCTCCATATGTCGTTACCCTGACTACCTACGGATTCGTACCAGACACCGTTCGATAGCGCATGGGATCTTCTATTTCATGTCCAAAATTAAGCCAAATCGACCCATCCAATAAAAAGTTATGGTAAAAAATGTAAAAAAAACCCAAATCCACATTTTTAAAAAAATTCCGACCCCTGAAATTAGGGCCCCTTGCTGAAACCCCCTTAAGAGATAGAGCCCTGAAACCTTCTCCATTGGAAAGAGCGGGAAAAATTACCCCCCGGGGGGTTAGGGCGGAAAAATCTTAAAGCGAAGCTTTAGGAAAAAAATTGCCAGAAAAGCCTCCATATCCCCCAAAACTCCGAAAATAAAAGAATGTTGAATCAGCATATCGGAGGTTATACCTGAAAAGGGGTGACCCTGATCTCGAAGAGATCGGTTTTGAGGTGAGAGATGATTGGGGGTCCAGAGACTATGGGGGCTATACCTGAAAAAGATGGTGGGCCCCTTCCCTGATTTTTCCCCCCAACCCAAGGAGGGCCAAAACTTTTATACCGCTTATAATATCGGTATTTTTTATGTTTCAAAAATACGGATATCATGACCGGCCGGCAAATCTCTATTCGTTTTAATCGGAATCTAATTGGATTAAAATGTGTGAGAGCGTAGTTTTTCTGGCTTTTCCAAACTGCTTCTAAAGTATCTGGAAGAAGTGAACTCCCCAGATCGAACTGTGGGTACCTGAGGCGACACAATTTGGTTTCCCCCAGGCCAAACCGGGGAGGTGAATAAACGCGGAAATAGTACAAATAACAGATTCGCCGTAACTATACAATAACAGTATTGGCTGACGGCAATTTTAGTGTTTTAGCTACATAGGGCAAGAATTCAGGGATTTTTTAGTTTAACAAGGAAAAAGTGGCGTATGTTTGGCTCGCACAGAAAAATTGGTGTATCCTAGTAGGGCAGAAAAGTGCCAGTGAGCTGAACTGGAAAAGCCAAAATATACCTGGGGCAGGTGGGGGGGAGGTCGAGATATCTAGGGTACTTCGCCAGGGAAGCCAATTTTTAGTGCCACCTTATAACAAAAAACGATCTAACCTGGTCTCACGCGGCAGCCACGGAGGGCTGGCCACCATTACCAGATTTCTCGTCATTGACATCGATCATTTGCGTTTCCATTGCCTGTATAGCGTTTTTCCCATTGTAGTCTCGGGGTGTGCCAGAAAAAGGCGCCATATCGCGGATTGTGTTTTCCATGTATCGCTTGCGCGGCCCCGATGAATTGCCTGTTATGGGAATGCGCGGGATCCTGCGATCCGACATCCTGAACACATTATCCGAGCAGTGACATTTTGCCTTGATAATGGTATTGCATGGCCTCTTCGAGTAATTCGATCATTGAAAACGACGTGATCGAACATAGTTACACTTAGGATCCTTCTGCGGCAAAAATTCTCGACAACGTTAAACCGTTGTGTCGGAGCGTTTAATGGACCAGGTAATAAATCGATACCGCAGGGTCGATCGTATCGAGGTGTTGTAGATATTGACTTTGGTTGCCGTTGTTACATCTTTGCGAAACCAAAATCTAAAAAGATTCGTGAAGGGCGTCCACGCCGTCGAAATTTTGCAATCGAGTGCAAAATTTGCAACCGTTAATATCAGATGGCGTTAAACCGCTGCCCAGGTATTTGTCTACGTTTTGCACGATTTCACCATTAAATGTCGCAACGGGTACGTGATTTGTGTAGCACGATATTATTCCCCTTTTTGACTCGCTTATATGGAGCATTATGCGGGTGCTAGCATCATTAATTCTTTTTATGAGATCTTGTAGTTGATGCTCGATTCCGCTAAAACAGCATTGTTGTCCGCATATGCTGCATCAATGAATCGGAACGCAGTGTTACCGATAGAAACTCAGTCTTCGTGCCTCAACGCCGTTCTTATTACCCAATCTATTGAGAAGTTAAAAAGCTTAAACGATATGATTGAGTCTTGTCTCACGCCTGACTTACATCCGAAATGGCACTTTTACTCTCACTGCGATTAAATATGGCTCAAATAGGTTTCCTCGTGGGCAATACTAGCTTCACTGGCATTCTTTCAAGAATATGTACTGGTTTAAGAATATTGTAAGGACAAGGTCGGGGTATCAAATCGAATGCTGCTTTAAAGTCGATAAAAGCTATAAACATGGGTTGATGATATTCATGCGTGCTATGCTCTGGGCGGAAGCAGCATTGTTCCTCTCCAATAGTGTTCACGCTGGATCTTGAATCTGTTGGAAATACTCGCTTGCAGAATATTAAATGCAATATCCGGGAGTGTAATACCACGGCAGCTGGAGCAGATGGACTTGTCGGTTTATTATGGAACGGTAGGAGAATAGCTATTCGCCAGTCATCAGAAACTTGCTCGTTCCTCCAGGGTCAATTTCTTGAGCGCCGTTTTATCCATCACCATGTAGTGCTCGCCGGGTATCCCGTCTTTACAAGCCGCATACAGTAGACGCAAGGCTTTTGCTGCTTTACGGACTTCCTGCACAGACAGCGACAGGGTTTCGTCGTTATGGGAATAAACGAATTTAAATAGCATGCAGAAGAGTGTCGGTGGCGAAGATGGACTAGCACTATTCAGCACCGACGCGAAGTGCTCCCTCCAGCTTAGCCTGCTGTTGTTCACCCACTAGTGGTATGCCCGCTGAGTCTTGGATCGCCCGTGGGACTGCGTTATTTGGTCCGCAGCAGTTCGTTAGCAGGCGATATAGTATTTTTGATTTCCGAAGGCTGCCGCACTATCCATTTCTACAGCTATACGAGAGTATTATGAATTTCCGGTCATTAGTGATGTGCGAATCCAGGGAATTTTTCAGAATTGGAGCTCTCAAGTTGCCTTTCTGGGAATACGCCTTGCTCAATTGGTCGCCGACTCGTACGGTTGTAGCTGTCATGAAACGGAAACGTTTAACCTCTGGTATGGATGTAGAGGCGGCACTATGCAGACAAACTTTGCTATTTTTCCATGCATCTTCAATGTCGTCGTTTAAATCCAGCGGTTCAAAATCTGTTTCTCACGTCACATGAAAAATTTGCCATGATTCCCGCGTTACTCAGAGTTGTAGTGTTTAGTGATCGTCTTTTTGGCCTCTCATGTGAGACCAAAGGCGGAACTTGAATTGCATCACTACTATGACGTGGTCACTGGGACGTGGATTTCCGCTGTAATCACACAATATTTGACAGATGATATCCATTTGTAGCTAATCAGGTTATGATAGAGTTGACAAAATAACCTAGCAGGAGGTTGCCATGTTAGTAGGTGGCTTCGTTAGAATATCGATGAATACTCAGCGAGATAATTGTCGAGATCCGTCGGTGCACCAACCAAGAATAAACAAAAATATTTAATCCTAATATCAAATTTGAATCAGTTGCCGCAACGCAACCAAGCAATCCAGCCAGAAAACCAAAATAGAAATAAAGTATTAAAGTATAGAAAAAATATTGACAAAGGTGGGAAATTGACCCCGAAGGCGCCATAATACAACGTGTTAATTAAATAATATGAAGGGATCCATTTTATTACCTCATAATGCACATACAGAGCGATCGCGCACAGTAATAGGACCGCTAATTCGATAACTAGGAAAATTTAAAAAAAGAGAACAACTTAAAGCCTTTAGCAATAAACAAAATTAAGAACCGATACAACTAAAATGAGAACAAAATTATTTTTAACCAATGAGATAGCACTATTTATTATTTACCGAATGTTAAAAATACTATTATTCATCATTTCATTGGATTTCCGTCAACAACAGAATCCACACAAAACCACCGCACACAACAATACGATCGACAATTCGATAACAAAAAAGTTAAAACCTCAAGCGTGATAAAAAATAAAAAGCCGATACAGCGAAAATGAGAGAACGAAAATATTTTTAGACAATAAGATGCCACTGTATATTATTTACCGTCGGAATGTTAAATTATTCATCTTCTCACAGAATCTCATTTAACATTGCAACCATTTCTAGAGATGACAGCGGCATATAACGCATTATTAGAACTATTAACCGACAGCGGCATGTAGCAGGTGTTCTTCGTAATGTTCACGTCTCAAACAGGGGTTTGACGTCCAGCTCAGAAAGAAATTACATTTCAGCTCTTCCTTTGTAAACATAAACATAAATTTTGAACCTACGTGCACAAATTAATTTTAGCTGCATGGTATAAACGATTCTAAATTGTAACAAACTTCAGAAGAAAATGATGTGAAATTTTTTATATGTGAACATCTTGCAAGCATATATTAAAAATGTGCACTTACGAGAGAAATGTCATCGCTCACTTTATTAAAAACCTAGCTAACTAACTTTAGAAGAAAATGATGTGAAATTTTTTATATGTGAACATCTTGGAAGCATAATATTAAAAATGTGCACTTACGAGAGAAATGTCATCGCTCACTTTATTAAAAACCAATGAAAAAGTTACAGAAAATATTCCACATAAAGTTCAATTAATGGCTACTAGAAATAGCAGTTGCATAGCTGACACTCATTTTTAATCTCAATGGAAAGGATTTTTTTAATTTAATAATTTTTCGTAGATTCGTGAATTATGTAGAACATATTCGCGAGAAAGCAAAAATTATTTCAAATTGATTACACTCGTTCACACACACATACATTCGTTTTCGACTAATAGAAAAACAATTTTACCATCCTCAATAGGTTAAAGACGAATTATCCAATGTTGAATATGAACAAATCTCGCCACTTGATAGGATTCGCAGTTTATATACATAATAGAATGCTCCGATACTAGTGTCAAAAACAACAATATTAAGTCACCAGAACAAATTAGAAGGCAGCACGGAAAGAAATTAGTAAAGAATAACCAACAATTTCTAACCGATCTCCTATTATAATTGCGATAACCTTTGCCACTGCCACCGTAATAATTCCTACCACCATATCTATCATCAAACGCGCCGTGCGATTCTGGGGCTGCACGGCCTACGTACTGGCCGCCAGTTGCAGAGTCATACGCCGAATCTAACGTTCCAATTGACGATACACTTCCGTACATTTGACTGTTACTTCGATATGAACCGCCATAGTGAGAATCTGAACGTTAAGCATTAACTATCAATGTAGTTATTGGATATACGACAAGTACACTGGCCGCCAGAAATAAGTGAAAAAATTTGATCGAAATTTCGATGGATTTCAATTAAACGAAATTTACATGGATTGCGATTAAACGAAATTTCGACCGATTTCGATTCATCGAAATTTCGATCCATTTCGCTTAAACGAAATTTACATCGATTGCGATTAAACGAAATTTCGACCGATTCCGATTAAACGATATTTACATCAATTTCGATTAAACGAAATTTCGACTAATTTCGATTAAACGAAATTTCGATCGATCGAAGTCAAATCGATTGGCTACCCGCATTCCGCTCGATTTAACGTATATTACAAAATATTATAAGACACTATTAACGGTACAGTCATCCGAGGTCCATTACTCTAGTGGAGCTGAACTACAAAACCTTAAACACCTAGTCCAGTATTTGGCTACAACAGACCCGACATAGCCCTATTCACTTGCAATGTCAGACAATATACAGTACGCCTCTGGAAACTTAGACCGTTTGAAAGAAGAGCTCAACAGATTCTGCGCAGAATATCGCTGTACACTTCAATTGCATTAGTTTCATTTATTTTTATTTAACTTTATTTGTTTTTAGCGTATAATGGCTGTGTGTAGCTAACTCTTTCGAACGTTTTTCTTTTGAAAAGAGAAACCCAACAGGCTAAGTGCTGAATATCGTTGTACACTTCAATTGGATTAGTTTCATTTATTTAACTTTATTTTTATTTTAGCGTATAATGGTTGTGTGTAGCTAACTGTTTCGAACTTTTACTGGCGCTATTATTATTCATTTGTTGCTGAACTGAACGTGCGTGTGTCACAAGTTATGCATTATGCTGTTATACACGTGTCTCCATGTCTGCTTTGTTACAAACTTTGTCCAATTTTTATTTTGTTTTTGATTCAGTTGCTGCACTCCATTCGCTGTATTGCATTTGGATTTTCGATTAAGCGAAATTTCGATCGATTTAGATTAAACGAAATTTCGATCCATTTCGATTAAACGAAATGCCGATCGGTTTTAATTAAACGAAAACTCGATCAATTTCGATTGCACTTATTTCTGGCCGCCACTGTAGTTTAACATTTAATTAGATTTTTATTAATACAACAAATTTGATTCGAGCGAGCGACAGTCATTTTTGGCGGGTGGTGTATATATGTGTAAGGTAGATTGAATTATTTATAAACCTACTATGTAAAAAATCCATCCAACAATAATTCACTAGTTTCCCATGTTATAAAAATAATTATTGGGCTACTGCCCAGGACCCACCATTTTAACTTCCCCAATTGTACATGGAAAAATGTATGGCTTAATCAAATGATAAAATAGTGCTGCAAGATATATATTACGTTATAATGCTGTTGTCGAAGTTCACTTCTCAACTACAGAAATATTTTCCCGCCAATAAATTAATGTTAAAAGGCTACGGCGGCTAGCTATATAAATTTTCCTGTATTTTCCGGTTAACAATATACGCGACAATAGTTTTTGATGTAAATTATATATGCGCCACTTTACACAGAACTAAGCCAACTTCGTCGGCTTCTGGAACATTTTATAGTGACACACAGCTGGATAGCATTGGCGCTTTCACGAACGCTGCGAAGAACCGTCTATTTCGTTCACTAAATTTAAATGTATGTCGATACACGTGACAAAATATGACGCCTATGAGTGAGCTATGTGTTTTATACCATGCGTTCGCAAACATCCGCCAAATGCCTAGAAAATATATATCTATTTCAAAGTAACAAATTTAAAGCTAGCTGTATGAACCAGCGCATTATTTATAATTACAAATTTATAATGTATATAATAAATTTATATTTAAATTTATTTATGTTGATACAAACGTACCAGATTAACGAGCCGTTGCAAAGTTATGCGAGACAATAACGACTGTTATACCATGACGCGGTTTAAGACATATAAAGTATGTAAAATTGTCTAACACATGTCTAGCAAGTGAGAGGTACAATGCTAGCCAGAAATGATATTATTGCTGTTCGTTCAATGTTCTTTTCGAAAAAATTTATTTTCAATTGTTGATCAAAACATGTTCGTGACCTGTTCGCAACTTTAACGAGCTTTATTAAATTTGTACGAGAGCTGTTCAGTTTCATACTTCTTCGCGAGTACATAAATTCTGGTCGATTTCTGTCTGATTCTCCTTCGCTCGAAATGCGACAGACATTTATGCGGAGCGCTGCACCAAAATTTATTTACAACCTAAATATAGTGATAATGCAAAACAACCAGGGTTTTACAACGAACCTGTATTTTCATACTGATACTGGCTGGGCGATCCACTAGTAAGACACGCGTTTGATGGGCTATGGTGAGAAGTTGAACCTGGAATGCTCGGGGCTGAGTTTGCGCTCCAAGCATTGATAGATGGCGGTGGGGCCGGAACAAATCCAGGTCGCGCTGACAAAAGTGGTTGAGGTTGTGAAGGGAGCTTGGGTATTTCGAATTGGGGTTGTTGATGCGTAGGGTAATAAGGTGGTGCGTTTGGGTTGGGCGACAACTTCATCCCAATTGGAACTGACGATTCACGCTGTTGTTGTTGTTGGGGATATTCCAGAGGGGGAGTGACATAACCACTTGCGTCTACACTGCTGCCATATGAATCCGACGTTCTGCAATATGTCCAACAATTATTATCATTAGTTCAAAATTAATTGTATTATGTGTGTACTGAGTGAAACGAGCGAATTCGCACTAGTGGTGGAATTTGACAATGTCCGTTATTTGTTACATGTACGTAACGTATGGCTTAATTACATTATTCAAGACCCATCATTAATCACCTTGGCGATAAACCAAACTGCTAGCTTTGTCAGGGTACAAATATATGAGTTATTATTTAACAGCAACCGAATGACTGATTTATCACAAACTCTGACGGAACCAAATACACCATATTTATATTACTACGAAAAATTGCCCATTACGGGTATGGAAAAAGAACCCCCTCATTGCAAAAGAATATAATGTTCGGTAAGGGTGTGTTTGATTTGAGGGCGAAACAGGTTTGCTAGTAAAAAATGCTCTGTCCCTAGCAATCAAATACTACGCTACTGTTATACTAGAAAAGTTCCCCACGGCAATGGTTATGCTTTAGCAATGTACTTATATGGTCTGTCCACAGTGGGGGGGGTGGTGGGACCCCCCACTTTCCAAATCCCCCATGTCCGTCCCCCCCACTCGGCCGAAACCCCCCATGTTCAACTAACTCCAAAAATTTTTTATGTCTGAAAATTTATGTTCTTTGTTTGCAAATTGTTTTTTAAACATTAATTACCACTATTTATAATGCTAAAATATTGTTTTTTAGCTTGAAAGTATGTTCATAGTAGTAAAAATGCATGAAAATATGGAAATATTTTGTATTTTTAAGCAAAATTTATCCCCCCCCCCTTTGAAATTTCCCCCGAGAATGAACATGGGGGCCCCCGAAGTTCCCCCTCCCCACTTTTCGGAGGGCTGTGGACAGGCCAGCTTATTTGCTTAATGTACTGGAGACACGTTGTTGGTCGTTGCACTGGAAAATGCTCTATAGTTTTCAACTGATTCTATGATGTATTGAGTTTGTCACGGTCAGTATTGCCTATAAAGACATTGCCGCGGAAAAATCCGGTTTTCAGGACGGAAGTTTTGCTTTCACGATACACAAATTTTTGAAACTAGTGCAGCGATTTCCCCTTATCATGTTCCCTTGTTATTCACTACGTCAAAAAATCAATATATTGGGTATGGTAATGTTTAAAGAATACTGCGACAGTGTAACTTATTGAGTTCGAGCGTTTGAGTTACATTGCACTTGCTTAAAACTTGCAAAATATGTCATCCAAGCACAGCCATTAGAAGTTAAAACAAATTGAGATGTAATGTTTTTAGTTAATAGATCAATACGTCGCTGGCTAGAAACCAAATTTTAATTAGACGCACAAGATAAAATGTATTCAGAAAATGCTCGCCTTGGCTAACATGACCATTGTAATAACACAAAAGAACTACAATTTTACAGAAACAATATATACCATTTACTAATATTTACAATCAAATGTGGTTATTCTGTTTTCTTGAAAAATTGTCCGACCCGTAAAGGAGCCTATATAAAAGCCACCAGAGTACTTATGCAAGGCTGAGACAGGTCTTACCAAAATCCCTCATGGTGGTTTTCCACAGAAAGAAACGTGAGCGCCAGATATTCCGAACCGTGAAGGATGTCATTAAGCATTTAGGAATAACTACTTACGGTGCAAGGATAGCAGTTGCAGAAGGCGAATGTTGAATGAGTGGGACGCTAGAGTGCGGACGCCACCGGTTTGTTCCAGTGCGGAGGTTATCGTGGCGCTGATGCGGCGACGGTAATTTGTTGCTGTTATCGTAAATGATGCTTCCACTATCGCATGACTCGCACGACGATCGAAGACCCAAAGTTATGTTTGCAGGAACAACGGAAACAGGCCCAGGTTCCGCGTATAATGGCTGCTGCTGTAATTGCGGATTTGACGAGTAATCTACCTCTACCTCACCACCAGACACTGAGCCTGACGTCGACGCCACTTCCGCCGCCGAGAGTTGAATTTCCAATGCTAAAATGAAAGTCCATAAGTTAGAAGCAAACAACATGTCAATATTGTTTCTTTATCAAAAAAAAATTATGTGCTATCGCTATGCCACAGTAGTTAGCTAGACCACAACAATTTAAGAGTTATAATATAGTATTTAATATTACACTAACACTATAAAATTAAAGTAATAGCCATGAAAGACGGATCTATTATTTCAATTATTCTATAAAATCGCGTACTAGCATTTATTACCACCTCCAACTTTGACTTATTTAATAAAATTTTGACATATTAAATAAATACTATTTATTTGACTTTTTAATAAAAATGAAATAAGTTCATGTTGATTTTATGCGTCACGTCTCTGGCTGCAGTTTTGAAACATCTCCATTGTGCTCTTTTTTCCTCTTAAGGTGTATTTTTCGCTTATAATGCGACATTGGCAAAATGAACTAATTAGCAAGGAGACCTTTGTTTGCATGAGATTCGCAATAATAGAAACTTCAGGGATAGGAATACACATTTTTCTCTTCGCGGCACCACAGCATGCGGACGTGGCCAGCTTGCACTTAAATTTGGGTATTGCTTCCTACTTATCTCGCGCCCTTCGGAGATAAATGGAAAATATGCACATTTTTAACCAAACATCACTATTAATAGATATATGTAGCAATAAAAACAATGGCATTTTAGCAGAAAAACGTTGTACAGCGATATAGTTAGCGGCATTTTAGCCTATTTGTTTTTAAATACGCAGGCAACAAAGTTTGCGTATTTTTTCACCGACGAATATCTCATACGAACATCTGAAAAAGATAACGCTGTGTCACCTGGGGAATATGAAAGAAGATACGGCAGAATGTTGAAACAGTATGACGCTACCTAGATGAGAAAGAACTTAGTGAACTGATGTTATTCAAGTTTTGGCATGCGTTGTTGTTATAGGAATTTGAAGCGACAAACTGTGTTGTAATGGTAACGAATGTGTATAAGCGTCACGGACAAGATAGCTATGGACGATTTTTGCTTTGGAAACCTGATCAGTGTGAAAAATGTAGGTATCTGTGATGTAATACTCGGGACGCTGGTGCTACACGCACTTCCAAACCCAGTGCTCGTACGACCCCAGCTATCGCAACCTCACGACCGGACATAACGTGCTCATTGTGGACTATCTCCCTCGGTCAGATCTAAGAAGCTATGGAGGCTAGCAAGCCGCAGGAGCACTGTAGGGGACGTGGTCGGACTCCGCCGGATTGGTTGCGCACGTCGCCTACGTGGTACTACATTTAAAGTCCTCAGTGATATTAGCTCCGTCACCTGCTCACAAGAAGACCATATCGCTATTCCCTATCCTGGTCTCATCTGGAAGTTTCAACTGGGTACATAATTGGGGTTGCCCAAATACAATTTCCGCTACATCAATTTATAGCCATTGGCCCCCACTAGACTAGGAGTTTAACCTCGGATCGTTGCCGCTACGAAATTCAGTGTGTGGCTCCCCGAATCCTCGTCGACGTAGCACCTTTGGAGCTCTCGCACTCAAAATTCCACCTTCAGTCGTACACGTGAATTTGTCAGGGAATCACGCTAAGAATTGTGACTTTCCTGACGTCAAGCATGAACACAGTTCTTCGGCTGACGCGATGATTTCTAACCCCTTTGATACATATCGCTACATACATCATCAGTCAACGCAGGAACACAACGGATTTTGACTAATAATTTATAAATAAGCAAATAGGTTACACATCCGGTTATTGGTTAATACAATGCGGTTATACATTCGATAACATTAGCATACATCAGCGATGGAATGGTGTAACCGATGCATGTAGTTAGCGTAAGTAATTGTGTTGAATTAAACTAAGCTCATAACCTTCTATTAATAGAACGTACACAGCTGAAAGCTGGATCAACAACAACCATGTTTAACTTTCACGAACACTCCGGTGACGGCTGACTAAAAGAAAGTGGGAAAATGGACAACGATATATCTAACAGCGCGGCAGAAGCCATCTGATCGCTAGTATCTTGGCTCCGATTGACAAACTGGATATTGATTTATAATTAGCTAAGTCACTAGCATCTAAAGCATCTACTATTTTTCAGAAGCGGTGTGATAATTGACTGCTTTTGACGGTAAGACCTGGTAATGCAGTGGCTTTCACGACCTCCACACACCTGTTAATGCAGTAAATAGACTACAAAATCATCACATGCCTTTATCACTGAGATTCGTATCAGGTGAATCAAAATTTGCTTGTTTGGACGAGCTTGTATAATGGGGACAAGCTCATTCGGTGTTACTGGTTCGCAATGCTTAAGCAGAACCTCTTGGTTAGCGGCTGTTTCCTATTGGGAGGCGACAGATCGCTGAATACGATAAAATTTGTAGAGACAGGACTGAGAGAACGATTCTGCGGAAATGCGTCGGTATTAGCTGTTTCTTGCATAATAATGATCGTATTATGGGCCACTTGTTGGAACCAGCACTAGTGAGACGGTTCTGCCAATATTCATTAGTCTTAGATCGATATAATATTTGAAATTGCCGTTTTGCATACAAGTATACACGTCGGCGCTGCATCTTAGTGTCAGTTTATAAGGAAGACATATCCAGCGACTTACACCAATTTCGCTCATCACGCCGTACTTGACACATAGCAGTATGACATTCGCCGTCATAGCATGGAGAGTGGGATCGACAACGTATGGTCTTCGTTACGACCGGTGCATACTTGTCAGCCAATTCAGTGGCAGTTCTATGGAAATTGTTGAACATAATGTCCGTTGTATAAACAAGTAAATACTCAATAGCCTAGTTCGATATTAAACGTAGCGGTATCTATTAAGCGCCAATTGCGAAAATTAGCAAACCTTCTTTTGGTTTGATGGTTACTTTCGCGGGTAGGTTAAAGCAGACTATATCGTGATCAGACCCACCAAGGACTACAAAACACTAAGGCAAATCCTGGCTAGATGAGATCACGAGATCAAGTATATTACCAGAGATATGAGTCGCATTAGAAACATGCTGTTTAAGGCCATATTATGCTTAGTAATTCGCCAAATTGAACTGCAAAGTTATTATGACCATTATTGTAATGAATATTTAACTCGCTTACGAACAACTGCAGACAGCCGTTGTTTGGCGCTGTCGCATCAATGAGATCAAAAATTCGTGCAAGAAATGTTTTCTATTTTCGACAGAATCATTAACGTTATTACTAGGACGATATATGTTGCACACTGTGAATGCGACAATGCTCACAATAAAGCCTTGACAAGAATATTCAATTGTTTTAGGTCCAATTGGGCGAGTTTCGGACGAAATTAGTAAACTGCGAAATATAACGACCACACCTCCAAAACGGCGGCCAATTTTTGGTTCCTCAAGATACAGACAATTGTCATGGCAGCATTCCTTAATAGCATAAGTCTTTATTTTGGTGGACTGAGTTTCACCAATAAGGAAATTGTCAATTTCATTGCTGGAAATAAAGTTACTGATTAGTGAGGTTTTAATGTTAATGAAATGAACATTACAAATGCTTGCAGCAAGTCACTTCCTGGCATCCATAACGTCGGTACGCACAATTGGTAATGCAGCGAGTTCATCTAATAACGAAACATGGTTTTAGCTTAAACTTCCAATCACGGATCAAAACACCTGTTGGCCAAATTTCAGGGTTAAAAATCTTATCCGCAGCAAGCCGATATACTGTTATGCGGGCATTGAACACAATCCGGTACGAAGTGTCAGACATTTATCACCGTGATTCCATGTGCGGATAGGTGATCTTTAACATCTTCATTTATGGTGGAAAGCAGATTGAGAGCGTGAAAAACGGCTTTCGGAACAGACCCAAATTAGACAATTATACTCCTAATGGCGCATTCAGTGGCTGTACCAGCAGTTGTACGCCAGGTGGGCTTCTGAAAAACCTTCCTACCCACCTCTACACAATACTGATCGTCGCAGCAGCGGTACCTTTAGCAACCACTGAAGGTGGATCTGGTCGTTTCCTGGAGAAATGATTGTTGGCATCAGTCGAGCAATTGGTAGTAGCTACAGGATGAGTACTGATATTGCTAACTGTGGTGGTTGCAGAATTAGAATTATGAAACAATTGATTGGAAATTTACGTACCTGTGGACGACAATTCCCTCACCAATCCTTCGATGGACAGAGTGAGACCTTGGACGACGTTTTCGATAATTTATACAGCAATTGTGGCAGCTGGGACTTGTTCAACACTCAGTTGGGTTTGGACGAGGCATGTAGGACACACGGGTGAAATAAAGGTAACACACCAGACTTGTCGAAAGTCCGATAAGCGTCATCGTTGATCCCGTTGCGTTGCTGTGATGAGGACACATTCTGCAGGAGACAACGAAATCGCGTTGGTCAATCCTGTCATCGCACAGACCCCACGTGATACAGATGACTTGCGTGTCATTGAATTTGATAGAGAAAACGAGCAGTTGTGCAACGAATGTACCCTGAAATTGCTGGGCAATGCAAAGGTGCAATGGAAACGAACGTGAGTTCGTAACCTACACTACCGTAGCCAGACCCTTAAAACGGGTGCAGTGGATCGAAGAAACGGTAATTGCGCAACTAACGTACCCTGCGGTTGCTGGGCACTTCAACGGGGGCAGTGGAAACGAAAGCAAGTCCGTAACGTACCCTACCGTGGCCACAACCTTAAAACGCAGCAGTGGAACGAAGCAGGCCGATTATCAGAACAATTCCTCCCGATGCGGAAATAGACCGGTATCGATATTCGTATGATAAGTACTGGGCGTATTACCTATATTCCGGCAGGTACACTAAGTGTCATTGGCGTACTATTGTTAATTAACTGACCAATAAACATTCATAAAGTGATTGTACCGCAATCAGACAGTGACTGTACCGCAGCCGAACAGTTTAAAAATACTGAATGCAATTGGGTTAAACCCGGGTTTTAACACTTCGGGTTATCATACTGACCCGGTTAAAAACGCCAGCCCAGCGAGGTTTATATACTTAGCCTGCTTAACTGATCCGTAATGGTTTCTATGTCCGGGCTCAATTTATCACAAGGGAAATCATTTTAATTATCATGTAGGGTTGCTCGTCATCGCTGCGATGGGATGATGCTTATCTAGGGTGCACCTTCCTAAGCTAAGAGAGATTGAAAGCCAAATACAGATGTATCACCTACCAAAATTTTAACACCACTCCTGGAGGGAATTTTGTGCGAGAACAGTTTAATTAATTCTGGTTCCAATCTATAAATTTTCAATGTGCAGATCCGCTAATGAGCGTTATAGGGTAAAAGTATCTGCGAAAACCATGAGTAAAACCTACCAATATTCTCAAGTTCAAAACAAAAGCAGGAAACGGCTTTACTGATTTCACAAATATTCCTTGAAAATCATTGCTTAACTTCGGCCGACTCAGGATGAGTTCTTAAACTCTTAAGTAGTCTCAATAGCCATGAAAATATAATCTCCGCGTATCGCGCTTATTTTATACCTAAACTCACGACCCAGGGGGACCAGAATGACTTCGGCTATAGACGAAACTCTGCTCACAGGCCCCTCAGGGTCAAACTATGATGACACATGACGATGACTGCAATGTCAATGATGAAACAAACAATCCAGCGTCAGAAAACACAACGGTCACGCATAAACAGGCTACTACTAACAGTATTCATTCTACTAACAGCTATTCAGTATTACTAACAATAGGCAAACGTAGGAGTATTGAACCTGATAAAGCCGGTGACAAGTCTAGCAAATTTAGGAAACCGATCGACAAACATCGCCATAGTAAAGGTAATAACAGATTTAAGGACAGTGTTTTCGGTAAACGAAGACGTGTCTAAGCGAAGACGAAAGAAACTCGGTGTTAAATAGGCTCGAAAAGCAGAATAGTGAATCAAAATCAAACTGATCAGAATTCTAAATCAATCCGTCGGAAAAACATTCCCTCGATACGATTTTATGGTTGCCTTGGGCTTGTTATCGCTTCGACAGTAACGGCGTATATGACAATGCATCAACACCAGCCTTCGACATCATGAGTACAAGCTGTGCTTGCGCCTATTCAACCTACTCGTTGTTCTGAAGCGGCTCGTGAATTATCATTTAAGTTGTGTAGCGATAGACAAGGCATGATTTACATCCGTAGCAATGAAACATTCATATTGTGGTAAAGGATTTTCATCAAAACATTTGAAATATTATTTTTAGAACATTTTGCTTTGACTGCAGCTTTGAAGTTTGGCGACAGTTGGTGTTACTTAAAGCGTAGTGACTCAGTGACAGTGTGTTTAGTTTACAAATTAAACATGTTGAAGTTCGTTTAAGATCCCTTTTCGCTCCCATTACAACAGGCTATAAAAACCTCAGGTTTAGTCAACATAGATCAGGCTATGAAAACATTGGAATTATCAGGCTTACAAACCTCCGCTAACGGGTGTACAGAACAAATTATTGTCAGGCTAAAAAGCCTCCGATCAATGCCCAGACCGCACATGCCTTCGGTCCATTCAAGTAAGCAGGAAGTGCCTCGAATATCTTCGCTAGGTAGCAACTATTTTAGGCTGCAAATTCATCAATACTAATTAAAATGAAGAAAACATTCCCGCTATTCACGCAGTGTACGTCTCTCTACGCCAGGTAGCAAATAGCTATGCTGAGTCGACTAGTTGTACACCGCATAGTATACATTGAAGTGGGAGAACATAAAGTTCTGTAACCGTTAGAAAACGACAAAAATGTCTCAATTGGTAATTGATTGCAATTGTGCTTACCAAAAACGGGAAATTTTAGTGATTTTTAGAACCGTATGAGAAAATTTGGTGATGTTTAAGCCAAAATTAAGAAAAATTCCCAATTTTTGACCATGCCACAAAACTTCATAATTTTTAGTGGAACAGGAAAGTTAGAAAGTCTGCGGACCTGAGAGGCTTGAACTGGGTTGAGGCCAAAATTTTCCCGAGCGGGCATGAACTGGAGAACCTGGGAGAGGTCAAAATAACTGTCCCCCCGGTTCTACCTATTTGGAAAAGCCATGTTGCATATATAAACTTGAAACTTTGAAATTGAATTAAACATTTACTGCATAATTATTATTTCCGGGTTCCGGTTCATATTTCTGAGCTAGGCGAGCAAGGGGTGGCGACAGATATAGCAAAATTTAGATAATTTTATGAAAATCGCAAACAATGTTGTGTACCGACTTTATGCGAGCATAACCATTGTTAATTGTAACAAAAATACAATTTAATTGACTTTAACCCCGTTACTACAATATAGCTAACAACATGTTACTAATTGGTGCTTCTCTCGCTCTATGCTATGAACCAATATGATCCATATAATGTCATTGGTTATGGAGATATGACCGTTTCAATGTAAATCGGTTTCATGGGCCCATTGTAAACACAGCTTACCTAACGCTACAACACGGGTGACCGCTGTAATAACGCATAACATACAGCTATATAAAACTTCACTTCTCTTCACGGTGAGCCAAAGAAGTCCCATATTATGTTCTCACTGACTATGAAGATTATGGTCGTTTCCGTGTATTTCGGATCGCATGGGTCCGTTGTAAAATCCAAGCTAACATGGGCGAATATTGAATCTTTTAGGCCCTTTTTAAAGCCTATTTGTAAACCCTATCACATGCAGCTCCTTTCGCACTACAAAATGAGCCCGAGATGTGGATTCATGAAATATGAGGAAGAGGCGACACCAGGGTATAATGACCTCCTTCTGTTCCCCCAGTTCATGCCCCTAATAAATCTTTGCTTCCCGCAGTTCCAGTCCGACAGTGCGTTCCTGCGCGGTTAAAAATTGGCGAATTTGGTATACGTTTTCGGCTACAAGATGCCGAATGCCAAAAGATGCCTAGAAAAAAATCCACAAACTGTCTCAAATTTCATAACATGAAATGTAAAAATTCTTCGTTAACACCAATAACGCAATTGTTATATATAACAGCAGATTAGATAGTCACTACTGAGAACTCAGCTGTTACCTATGGTCATGGAACAGAATTCAGCAAAACTACTATTTTCGGGGCACAATTTTATACTTGAGCATATTCCCGTATTTTAAGCGTAATAAATCCTAAATTTTGATTTAGTTTTAACTTAAGTCAAAGCCCATTCATCAAATTTTAGCAATAACTTTATAGCTTAGTAGCGAAGCGGAATTGAACAAAATTGCTTGTTAGTCGATTATCAAAAAAACTGCTCCTATATTAACGAGAGTATAAGGTATTAAATATAATTTTGAGCGTTTATCACAAATTTCCAGAATGCGAAAATATCACGTTAATATATTTGAAGAGTTATTATCATCTCTGCTTTGTTTGTTAATACATTCATTTAGCAAGCTTTTTTGCAGAAGTATCACAAAGCATATAATGTACCTTTTTAGGATCGACAGCGAATTATGTCTTGCTGATATGTACATAACTTATTAAATGCTGTATATACTAAGTTGCTCCAAATTTTACCCAAGTACATGTGACTTTGATAAGCATAATTCGTTTTCCTTCACATTATTTTGTATTTATTAAATACCAATAAAACCGTAAGAACGAGGACTAACGTGCTAAGTAAAAATTTTTAAATTAAGATAGCTATATTAAAAAGGATGTTATCCTTAGCTCTGATATTATTGGAGCGATTAGTTTCGCCCATAGGTGATGATTTTTACTGAAGAATATGATACACAGCATAATTCAACAAACGCACGTGATGTCGTGTTTTGAGGTGTCCCCATGCATTTCACGGGGGGGGGGAATGGAGACAATTCATCCGACCACCGGCATTCCATGGGGAACAATGTCAACTAGTATTATTATGATGGATATTTTGTCTCCTTCAATATTTCGTGGAGAGACAATATTCCCGATAAATACAGGGCATACAAATACAAGAAGTACTTCGACAAAACGACCCCATGAAATACAGCACGGGATACTAACTATCCAGTCATGAAATTTTCACACCGCTCCACTTTTTGGCCTGGTGTGCTTTTGTCAAATAGTGTAAACTCTTAATTTCATTTCACATTATTACTAATATTGAATGTGTTCAACAATAAACACTCATTTCACATTATTACTAATATTGAATGTGTTCAACAATAAACACGTTGCCACTTAATCTTACTTAACTCAAGTTCGATGTAGCCGCAGTTCCAACATATGTTTGTCGCCATCTGTTGGAACTGCAGATCAGTTATTGTGGCATAAGTAAACAAATTCCGATAATTCCACAGCATGACATACCGATAAAACTGGTTTCTACGTTTGTAAAAGTTTATGATCATAAATGACATTATATAAAATTACGCAAGGTATCAATAAATTTTCCACAGCTTCCACTAGATTGCAACGCCATCCCAATCCATAGTTTATCGTGCGTTCTCGCTCAAATTTCCAAGCTGTTAAGTTCATTATGTGTCCGCTTTGAGACATATAATGAAAAGTTATACAATATAATGTCATTACATGTTCCATAATATACCTGAAGGTACGTGCTTTCGAAGAACACCTGCCACCGTCGTTGGTTGTTGCATAATATCCGAGCTGGCCGAACTTCCACCACCGGTCGCAGGAGACGTTAAACCTTGTTGAGGGCCACGAATATCGACCGAACTTGACGTTGAGTGTGAGCGTTCTGTATTTCGTCGGCTTGGCTTTTGCTGTTGTTTCGGTTTTCTTAAACAATAAAATACGACAGTCAACGCAAACACTAAAAAATTATAGACATTGACACCAAAGTACTGCCTCAACCTAATACCTATAAAGTCCAAGCTACAAAAACCAACATATTATGAACCAGTGCAGCTCTACGTTTTACTAGTAAAACGCTGTAATGATAATATTATTTTGAGACGATGCCAAAACATGTAAAACTAGAAAAGATTTCGATATGTATGAAGCTAGTAATGTTGAAATGCAATAATGGTGTTTAGTTTGTAGTAGGCTTTATCTTATTAACCAAACATACACATTCAAACTACTGGTCACCAAAGTCAAACTAAGGCGTCATAAGTCCTACTTTGGGCCATGCATCTTATAAGCCGATTGACGTATCCGGCGATCATTAGTTAGATACGAATGCTTTAATTTTTCAAAAAATTTAAACCTTCGGGCAGCGTCTTCGGCTTCCAGTTGCCGTCGAATTTCTTCTTTTTCCCTCGCTATGCGCTCATCCATTAGCCGCTCCTTTTCTGAGCGATCAATCGGCTTCGCTTCTCCAAATATTGATTGCGCAGATGGTTTCTTAAGCTTTTGCTTGTTGTTCGACGCTGGTTTCGCGGAATCGCTATCATACTCTCCAGTAGGCAACTCTTGACGTTCTGAAACACATTGGCTGAAGTTGGTTACATAGTTAGTACTAGTAAAGGAGCACAGGCAGTGACATGCAGCAATGTCAGGCCGCAACAACTGACAATGCCGCGAAATTGCAATATATGCGCATGTCACTTTCATATATTTTTACAATTTCGAAACAAGCGAAACTCGTGTTCTACAAACAATAACCTTACAATGGCATGACATATTTAAACATCCAAAGGCCTCTATATTAATATTTACCTTGAAATTATAATTTGTTAATTATAGAACACCATTCAAGTGATATTTCTAAAACGAGTGATATCTTTTCGACAGGACATCTCCAGAATATTGCAAAGTGTTTATGCCAATAAATTCACGAAAAATATACAAAACACCTGAGTCAAAAATGTAAATGATGAACCTCGAAAAAATCATACATACTCCACGTGTAATAGCTTGTTAACTATCTGTACCGCCCTAGATTTTTGGGTGACTACTAATGTCTGGCGTTCGCAGCAAACGAAACTCATCTGAAGCAAATTAACAATACAAATATGCGTGTGTCTCTGCTGTATAAAGGAGCACACAAAGGTGTGTGGTATCCGGTATGTGACCGAACAATGTTTACAATCGATAATTCAACAACTGATCAATTAGCATCACACTGAACACACAAAGCAAAGATGTCTCGCTGGAATCGAACCCGGAGATACAATACCTGTCATCCTTGTTTCCAGCAAACTCGGAAATCTACACATGTATAACACACACCGCAGATCTCTCTGATTGAGTCAAGCACCTGTGAAAAAGACCTCTATGGTATAGCTATCGACACCCTTAGCCAAATCTATTCTTCCGCCGGAAATTTTGGAAAAATTTATCGCTAAGTGACAAAAATTTTGAGTTTTTAATTTAAATTTTATTTTTAAAATTTAAAAGACCTAAATCTAGATATTGGTCACTGCGATAGAGTTATAACCTTGCATAAAAATAAGGAAATCGCTGCTTCGGAATAGTCAGAATTTGGAAACTACATAACTACCATAAGAAGCCATTGGAACTCAAATAACTTATTGTTGAGGAAGTACAAATCAATTTCTAAGACTTTTAATCGATTTCGTTAATACACTTAATAAAATTATATTATAGTAGTTTTTAGCAGCTTATACTATACCTGAAGTATCCTGCAAATTTGCAGCTTCTGTAGCATCATTGTCAGCATTTTGCTCGCAAACCTTGGAATCGCTAAGGCTTTCACCCAGCGGTAGTGTTCGAGGGAGTAGATTCAGCTTTTTGCGACCAGAGGATGCTTGAAGATAAATACAAGGATTGAAAATAATATAAATTGTATGGTGTGTACAAACTTCAAAAACAATTAGCTCGCAGCAAGATTAAAACAAACATCGTTCAAATTGCTAGTTGCAGGGGCGTTAGCTATAGACCCATTCCGACTTTATAAGCAGAAACAAGTTTCAACATACTAAAAGTTCCTGGTCCCAATATTACTATTTTAACTTGTACATTGTCCAAAAGGGAAATGCTTGACCCACTGAGGGTCAAAGCGTTGAAATTGACACATTAAGCTGGCTCATGGCCCCATGAGCCCATTAACAGAAACACGGTTAGTCATATGATTTAGAAATTTCAGTTTTTTGAACAAACCATTAAACACCAATGATGTACAATGCCGTCACGAATGATCGCAGCACGCTGGATGTTGGCACTATTATAGTACTGCTCGCTCGCTGGCCGAACTGCATTCATGATCCAACTGTAGTTCTAGACGAGAGAATTCAGACTGACGCTATACATTTTAAATTCAATAATTTACTATTATTACAGCTAAATTAATTTCAGCCAATACAGCAAGTTTCGTGTTCGTTTGGCCAACAATTACGTTCTTTGCATCCTAGCTAGTGAAATCATTACAACGACTGCAATAGTGGCGCACGCTACTTGTCATTTATAAAAATATATCAGTAATCGTGAAGTAACCAACAACGGTTTGAGATAACAAGTATCTGCTTGCCTGCTTCTTGTCTGCTCCTGCTGCACGATATATTCTGCTTGGTGTAGCAGCGCTGCTGTTGGATGCCTATCGTGCATGCAGGCGATCTGCCTCCATTGCGTTCGATTCTGAGACTCCAGCTGCGGTTCCACAGTGCTGCCCCGTTCTCGTGCCCTATGTTTGATCACACCTGGTGGATCCACAAACGCTTAGGAGCATTTTAATAAGACATCTATGACACTGGCACGGGTTTTTTGCGATTTTAAAGGGTAACTGCAAACTCCCATACCGCAATCGTGCAAAAGCAACCATTCCGTACACGCCTCATTAGTTTGGGAGCATTCAGTTGTTTGTCTGTGAAAATGTTTTCATTCATAGTGGCAATCAGCTCTTTATAAGTCCACAAAGTCAGGGAACAAAATTCCAGGTTTTCAGTTCGCAGTCAGACGTTCTCAGACTAGTTATAAGTGAAACCCTATGATTCCGTAGTTTCGGTGTGCTGAGCTCTCCAACATGGTAAGTCCTTGAATAAAGAATATATTGAGCAAAACAGAATGTTTAGTTTTTATCTCTCTCACAAAACAGTATATGCCCGCGCCGTTGATAACGTCTTTGCCAAAGCTGCCAGCATATACGAAATTATCCGAAACCTCCTTAATTCATTATACTAGTACCCTATCTAGATTGCAGAGCGTAGTGAAGCATAGCATATGAATTTTTAAGAACCCATATTTCGCGGAAGTGAACACTGAAAAGTACTGAATACTTCTGCATTTGTGCTCTGTCACCAAGTTCTAAGAACCCCAGCATGAGTTTCCTAAGCCCGAAAACCCCCAAGTGAAACTTTTTAACTGCTCAGGACGACAGAACAAATTTCCGAATTCTGAGTCGAGGAACCAAGAGGTTGCCATAACGCAAACCCAGAAGCGGAGCCTTAATCGAAAAACAAGAAAGAAGCATTGGGATTTATCATTTTACTATGAAATAAAACCAACTAGGAGAAAAAAATTCGAAAGTTAAGATAAAAATAGCCTCGCTTGCGTGAAGATTACTAAAATGGAGTAAAAACGCTCATTTTGACATCTAATCCCGGAACCAGACCTTAGATCAAAAAACGCTACACAGTAAATCACCTATGCCGGTTCGAATGAGCCCAAGATCATGAAAATCGGTTAAGCCCGAGTTATCGCCGATAACACACATTTTATTTAAAAGCTTTCAGCCATACAGTACTAAACCTCTGCTACGGTACACTACGCTCTGAAAACTTCCATAATAGATTTTGATATGGGAACGTTGCTCAACCATGCTCGAACCGTAGCAGTTAATTCTACTGCTCCAACGGTCTATACCCCCTGAAACTCCTATATCCGTAGGTAAGGTAACGTGCTGTTACTTCGACTCGCAGACACAAACAATAATTATATATCAGTCAGTGAGTAACAGGAATTGTATATTTTAAACAGAACCTGATCTTATTGATCTATACACGCCATAATAAGGGAGAAAAGATCCCATAAAATTTTAAAATGTGATAAAATACATCTCAAGTTGCCATTAATCTATTTCCATGTTATTGTTGCTTATATGTACTTTTCCAGGCTAAACAATGCGTGTGAAATAGGCTTAATTCCATACTTGTATCTCGCAAACGAGTGTAAAACGAAGCTAGAATGATTTCATGTATAAGTGGTCATTTTGTATAATCACTTGTAAAGGGCTTAGTGCTTGGTGTATATACCACCCTAAACCTATGTAATCCTGGATCCTTT
>JASANE010005741.1:0-12895 GCA_030248225.1 Trileptium ribeirensis | reverse complement strand
TAGCTAATGTGCGTTCATTGATATTTTGAACGAGTATTATAACAGGGTTCCCACACAAGAGCGAAAACGGGGGAAACAGTGAAAACTGATATTTTTACAAGGAAAACAGTGAATTTTGTCATTTTGCAACACGGAAAATGTTATGAAATCTAAAATTAAATTTAACTAGCATTTTTAGGAGAAATTAACGTTTTAACTCGGTTTCGTTTTTAGTTTTAGCTTCCATTTATTCCTGGATTTACTCCATTTAACGCTTCGGCTCATGCATCTCCGAACATCAAAATGTTGATATTAATTATATAACTTTAGCTGAAAATCAGAAATCGCGGTTTATTCTCAGTAAAATTCGCTAAATTAAACTAAAATTCGTTAAATTTTGGGCTTGTTACATAATGCTCAAGAATTCAGTACGTACCTCTGGCGTAACCGAGTGCTCTTATAGTGGTTCCTCATAGTCGCAAACCCCGATTTAATCTCAGTTTGAACCAGGGATTTTGGGCTCTGGAGATAGGGAAAATGATACCCTGAATTCCGCGGGAACCCTGTTATAAATTATATTTGCAATGATTATAAATACATTCTAGCTCAGGTATGAAAGCAGTAAATGTCCACGACAATGCAACTGGACGGCCTTTTGTTGTCGAAGTAACTAATATTACGAAAACGGCATCTAATATAGAGTACGTCATGACTCATGGCATAGTGTTTTTCGTGCAAACTAAAGGTAGTAGTTGTATCAAATTTTGCTGGCCCGACTCGCCTCGACCTGACCGGGGCTCGGTTTACCCGATCCGGCATTAACTTACGGACACCAGTATGTATTAAAAAGTTGCAGTAACGTTCATAAGCACATATTATAATCCCATCATTTGTAGAAACCTGGCGATTGTTTTGAAGACACCAGGGAATAACCGGAACCGAAATTTGCCGGAACCAGCAACCGGAACCGTCCATTTAAACCGGATCCGGAACTTGGTCTTCGAAATTTATATATATAGTAAAACAGATGAAGGAAGAAATCAAGATATAGTGGATTTAAAATGCATTAAAAATAACGTTTACATTAAACTTAATGTATTGCGATGGTATTATTGCCTTTCTGAAACTTTAAAGAGATTGCGGAAGCCAATGATGTTTATTTATCGATCAAATATGTCGATTTTTGGACACCCAGAGCGAAAAATGCCTTCCACTATACACCATTGCGTATACTGCGTCAAATCGAATATGCTTACAAAGCTTGCAGCGTAGATTACACACTTCCGCTCTGTCTCCAGTCGCCTTCCTTTACTACACATACGATTTTTACATGTTCTTCTGTAGGAAACTTGAAATTATTGGTTTATTATGATTCTAAGAGAAAATAATAAATAGAATGTAATTTTCTGATCAGGTACACTGTTTAGGCTAGCGTTGGACAAACAGTGCCCGTAAGTTAGATGATAACTTTCTAATCAGAATGCTATAAATCGACACATTGTGATGCTGCTCGCACAGTTTCAATAAATACAGTTCTTTGCCAAGAAAGCAGTTTCTAGCTGCGTTGCAGATAACGTTAGTTTCCTTCAATTTAGACTGATTTACCAAGTTTACAAGCGCATTGGCGGGTTCTTGAAACAATTTATGTTAGCCAAGCATACCCTAAGTTAGCCCTTCTGTGTTAGCCATACTCTGTTACCGAATTGGACCGGTTCAATTGAAACGTACCGCACAGACTTCTGGATGTGTAAAATAGCTGCTACATGCAACGACCTGGCTTTGATTTGTTAACAAACGCCTGCAGGTTATTATGAAAAATTTCTACTGAAATTATGTGCCCTTACTTACGTTTCAAACGGCAAATTGCTTAGTTAATCTTTTCTTTTGCTTGGTTGTATTGGAGCTTGATCATTGTATAATATATATTACATATGTTTGGATCACAGATGAAGCAAAAAACGTGGAAAATTTCAAACAAACTTTTTAAACCGGAGTTACCGGTTCCGGTATGGTTTTTGCCCTTTGCCGGAACCGCAACTGGAACACGATTTTCGCCGGAACCCCTGGAAGAAACCTATGCTGTGACGGATAACTAGCCGGTGTAAAAAATCCACAGTTTAAACTTAAATAATGCTGGTGCTTTACATAAAACTCTAAACTGGTTATATAACGGAAATATAATAATATTCGCAGTTGCGGCTACAAAATGATTCCGTCTCCGCCGGTACAGGGTACAAATCCCATACCGTTAACGACAACCGAAACAATAGCCGATGCTACTAGGTCTCTATGCATTATTTACACACAGAATTCGGCACCGTATGCCTAGCTTAGCATGCGACGACTAATTCGTTACTGCTGCGCAAAGATACTTGTCTTGATTCCAGCCGTCATGGAAGTTCCCGACCGCATCTTCGTTCTATGTGACATGTGACTAATAAGCAGTCCATCGCAAGTTCCGGACAACTAGTCATAAATTCGGTAAAAATCTAACATCCTGCTTTCTGCATATCTAACAAAGCTGAAGTCCAGGAAATCGTCTATTGCATGCTGCGTTCGCTAACTTAGATATTGTATATGTGCTATCCCCGTGCCTGCACAACGCAGGACTTTTATATTATTATAAGCTAGGAATAACAAAGCATTATACGTTGTTTTACGCCAGTATATATTTCTGCAATAATACCAGAGTTTTTTTCACATATTTTTGCGCAGTTTTCACACTTTCAAACAAGTGATGCACTTTTTTCTTGACGAGCAGCGTGAATTACACATTTTATCCATGAACCAAAGGGCGGCGTGGGAGAACGTAACAACAAAAAACGACAAACCGATTAGGTTTTGCCAGAGTCTCATTTTGGCTGCTGTATTCTTATGGCTGGTATGCTGGGTTCTCAAATTAGTGGGGACTGGGGGCTTGGCATTTTTCGGTTCGCCTGGTTCAAAACAGGTGCCCCCGGCAATATTTTAGGCTTCCCCCGGTTTATTGCCACTTAACAAATTTTTTGTTTCCAATCGGTCCAAAGTACGTAAAATTAGATCAACGTTTGTACTAAAATTCTGTTCTGAAGCTAAAAATTTCGCAAATTTTTTCAAAATTTGTGTCAGAATCGCTTTTCTCTGTATAAAAAAGCGTTTCTGCCGTGTTTGTGACACGATTTTTAATCGTTTTTTCTCTTGGCAAAATCGGGCGCCCCGAGTTCGGAACCATCCCCCGGCAAAATTTTCAGCAAATGGAGGACCCAGTTATATATGTCTCTTCACTGTTGTTTTAATGGGAAACACGTAAAACTAAACACATCAGTTTCAACATTAGAGTATATTTCTTTTCAGACAGATTATTATGTACATGCGTTTACACCAACTTATTTGGTTTAGTTGTACAGACTTGGGTTGTAAAAACATTTTGCTTGTGCTGTAAAGCTACACATATTCAGTAGGTCGATACACATTTAATTTTTAAGCAAAGCGCAAATTACGCATTCTACTTAGTACAAAAAACTTAAAAAAATCTACTGTTCTATCAGTACTACATTCTACACATATTGCTTTAAAACTGCTTATTCGTACCCTGAACCGGGTACCGCAATTGAACGATGCAGATGCAATGCAAATTATGCAGAACGATACCAGATGCAGACTTATTTGAATAAAATAGTTATTTGTCATCTCGGGGTAATGCTGGATGTGTACCGCTGTACGCGGCAGGTGTCTGTTCCTCCATTGCGTGACGATGTGATGCAGCTAGCTTAATAGTAACTCCTGTAGTAATGTTATTTTACTTAACGTAACGTAGCGTTAGTTTAGAGCGCGGAGTTTCGTCAAATAAGGTCTTTTCTTCGTCTGTTCGTGGCATACCTTTTACCATTCCTGGCCTAACCCTTCACCAAATAGATGGATTTTCAAAAATATTTTTATTCGACGTGTAAAGAGAGTTCATACCTTTGTATTTGCGCTGCTTCTATCATTTCTTACCTAAATTTTCACAAAACTGACGTCAGTTGGAGAGTTTTATTTTCGCCATTTGGCGTGACCAGCCGTTTTCGAGGTATGAGCCAAAGTTTAAAGAATACTCCCAAAAAGGTTAAATTTTTGCAATATAAGTTTTTGCTTGTGTGCGAACGATGGGATTACAGGGTAATTTAACCTAACCACTGTAAGATGTTCATTTAATTGTGTGTTAACTCCACATTGGGTATGTGATTAATCCATCTGACGGTATTGCGAGAGAAATTTTAGTGCCGAAAGTGGTAAGATATTGTGACTTTTTTATATAGATTTTATGTAGGTCATTACAATGTGCTTATAGGTTTTCTAAGTTGCTGAGTACAATAAAGCAATATTGTTTCTGATCGGCGTGCATTAAATAAGGCAAGTGTTGTAGCACTGCAACGTAAAAATCGCTCTTCAAAGTATATTTTTTCACAAAATTGTGAGGGGCAAATAAATTGTCCAACTGGTTTGAGATGTGATTAGAATATCCATTACTGTATTTCCTGTGTATTACTATTGTGGGACTTTAAAAAGAGACTCAGGGAACGGAAATAAGAACGTCAAAATATTCATTAGGCGCGGAGTAACCATACTCGCTACGTTTCCAATCCTACTAGATAAGGTATGCGTGGTTTTCTGCACCGTCAGATATACTATTATGGGCTAGCTGTGACACATATTCCTTAACTCCTATCAGACCTGCATTATAAGGCTTCATGAGTCCCTACAGTTTAGTGTAGTGTATGCATAAAGCACAAACCCTGTTACAATGACAACGTGACCACTCTTTACTTCAAATTGCACCCTTGCTCACATTGAAATCGCATGCGAATACTAATATTTTGAAAATCCATCTATTTGGTGAAGGGTTAGGCCAGGAATGGTAAAAGGTTATGCCACGAACAGACGAAGAAAAGACCTTATTTGACGAAACTCCGCGCTCTAAACTAACGCTACGTTACGTTAAGTAAAATAACATTACTACAGGAGTTACTATTAAGCTAGCTGCATCACATCGTCACGCAATGGAGGAACAGACACCTGCCGCGTACAGCGGTACACATCCAGCATTACCCCGAGATGACAAATAACTATTTTATTCAAATAAGTCTGCATCTGGTATCGTTCTGCATAATTTGCATTGCATCTGCATCGTTCAATTGCGGTACCCGGTTCAGGGTACGAATAAGCAGTTTTAAAGCAATATGTGTAGAATGTAGTACTGATAGAACAGTAGATTTTTTTAAGTTTTTTGTACTAAGTAGAATGCGTAATTTGCGCTTTGCTTAAAAATTAAATGTGTATCGACCTACTGAATATGTGTAGCTTTACAGCACAAGCAAAATGTTTTTACAACCCAAGTCTGTACAACTAAACCAAATAAGTTGGTGTAAACGCATGTACATAATAATCTGTCTGAAAAGAAATATACTCTAATGTTGAAACTGATGTGTTTAGTTTTACGTGTTTCCCATTAAAACAACAGTGAAGAGACATATATAACTGGGTCCTCCATTTGCTGAAAATTTTGCCGGGGGACTGGTTCCGAACTCGGGGCGCCCGATTTTGCCAAGAGAAAAAACGATTAAAAATCGTGTCACAAACACGGCAGAAACGCTTTTTTATACAGAGAAAAGCGATTCTGACACAAATTTTGAAAAAATTTGCGAAATTTTTAGCTTCAGAACAGAATTTTAGTACAAACGTTGATCTAATTTTACGTACTTTGGACCGATTGGAAACAAAAAATTTGTTAAGTGGCAATAAACCGGGGGAAGCCTAAAATATTGCCGGGGGCACCTGTTTTGAACCAGGCGAACCGAAAAATGCCAAGCCCCCAGTCCCCACTAATTTGAGAACCCAGCATACCAGCCATAAGAATACAGCAGCCAAAATGAGACTCTGGCAAAACCTAATCGGTTTGTCGTTTTTTGTTGTTACGTTCTCCCACGCCGCCCTTTGGTTCATGGATAAAATGTGTAATTCACGCTGCTCGTCAAGAAAAAAGTGCATCACTTGTTTGAAAGTGTGAAAACTGCGCAAAAATATGTGAAAAAAACTCTGGTATTATTGCAGAAATATATACTGGCGTAAAACAACGTATAATGCTTTGTTATTCCTAGCTTATAATAATATAAAAGTCCTGCGTTGTGCAGGCACGGGGATAGCACATATACAATATCTAAGTTAGCGAACGCAGCATGCAATAGACGATTTCCTGGACTTTAGCTTTGTTAGATATGCAGAAAGCAGGATGTTAGATTTTTACCGAATTTATGACTAGTTGTCCGGAACTTGCGATGGACTGCTTATTAGTCACATGTCACATAGAACGAAGATGCGGTCGGGAACTTCCATGACGGCTGGAATCAAGACAAGTATCTTTGCGCAGCAGTAATGAATTAGTCGTCGCATGCTAAGCTAGGCATACGGTGCCGAATTCTGTGTGTAAATAATGCATAGAGACCTAGTAGCATCGGCTATTGTTTCGGTTGTCGTTAACGGTATGGGATTTGTACCCTGTACCGGCGGAGACGGAATCATTTTGTAGCCGCAACTGCGAATATTATTATATTTCCGTTATATAACCAGTTTAGAGTTTTATGTAAAGCACCAGCATTATTTAAGTTTAAACTGTGGATTTTTTACACCGGCTAGTTATCCGTCACAGCATAGGTTTCTTCCAGGGGTTCCGGCGAAAATCGTGTTCCAGTTGCGGTTCCGGCAAAGGGCAAAAACCATACCGGAACCGGAACTCCGGTTTAAAAAGTTTGTTTGAAATTTTCCACGTTTTTTGCTTCATCTGTGATCCAAACATATGTAATATATATTATACAATGATCAAGCTCCAATACAACCAAGCAAAAGAAAAGATTAACTAAGCAATTTGCCGTTTGAAACGTAAGTAGGGCACATAATTTCAGTAGAAATTTTTCATAATAACCTGCAGGCGTTTGTTAACAAATCAAAGCCAGGTCGTTGCATGTAGCAGCTATTTTACACATCCAGAAGTCTGTGCGGTACGTTTCAATTGAACCGGTCCAATTCGGTAACAGAGTATGGCTAACACAGAAGGGCTAACTTAGGGTATGCTTGGCTAACATAAATTGTTTCAAGAACCCGCCAATGCGCTTGTAAACTTGGTAAATCAGTCTAAATTGAAGTAAACTAACGTTATCTGCAACGCAGCTAGAAACTGCTTTCTTGGCAAAGAACTGTATTTATTGAAACTGTGCGAGCAGCATCACAGTGTGTCTCATTTATAGCATTCTGATTAGAAAGTTATCATCTAACTTACGGGCACTGTTTGTCCAACGCTAGCCTAAACAGTGTACCTGATCAGAAAATTACATTCTATTTATTATTTTCTCTTAGAATCATAATAAACCAATAATTTCAAGTTTCCTACAGAAGAACATGTAAAAATCGTATGTGTAGTAAAGGAAGGCGACTGGAGACAGAGCGGAAGTGTGTAATCTACGCTGCAAGCTTTGTAAGCATATTCGATTTGACGCAGTATACGCAATGGTGTATAGTGGAAGGCATTTTTCGCTCTGGGTGTCCAAAAATCGACATATTTGATCGATAAATAAACATCATTGGCTTCCGCAATCTCTTTAAAGTTTCAGAAAGGCAATAATACCATCGCAATACATTAAGTTTAATGTAAACGTTATTTTTAATGCATTTTAAATCCACTATATCTTGATTTCTTCCTTCATCTGTTTTACTATATATATAAATTTCGAAGACCAAGTTCCGGATCCGGTTTAAATGGACGGTTCCGGTTGCTGGTTCCGGCAAATTTCGGTTCCGGTTATTCCCTGGTGTCTTCAAAACAATCGCCAGGTTTCTACAAATGATGGGATTATAATATGTGCTTATGAACGTTACTGCAACTTTTTAATACATACTGGTGTCCGTAAGTTAATGCCGGATCGGGTAAATTGAGTGCCGGTCAGGTCGAGGCGAGTCGGGCCAGCAAAATTTGATACAACTACTACCTTTAGTTTGTTTTTTGGTCGTTGTTGTCGTGGTTTCTGCTTTTTCTGGCTGTGTTTTTTCTTGCTTTTTTGGGTTGCGGTTGGTTTTTTCTTCTGTTGTTTTTTGGGGTTTGTTTTGTGTGTGTTTTTTGTTTTGTTTTTTTTTTTTTTTTTTTTTTTTTTTTTTATATTTTATTTTTTTTGTGTGTTTGGTATTATTTGGTTGTGTTTTCTAGTGGTTATTTTTTTTTTTTTTTGTGTTGTTTTTTTTTGTATATTTTTTTTTCTGTTTTTTGGCGGGCTGTTATTTTTAATATTGTTACTGGGGGTGTTGTTCGGTTGGGATTGTGTTCGGTTGGGTTCGGGGAATCGGGGGTTCTGGTTTTTTTGTTTGTTTTTATTTGGTTCTATCTTTATTATGTTATATATTATATATCTATACGAGAGTTCTGTTTGGTGTGAGTGTAGATTTTAGCTTTGATTGTTAGTGTTGTTTGTTGTTGGATTTAATATTGGTTTATTATTATGGGTTTGCGGCGGATAGTGGTTAATAGAGTTTGATCGTGGTCTCGGTGGCGGTTGTGTTGTTGTGTATGTATGTTATATTGGCGTGCTTGGTGCTTTTTATTGAGCTGTGAGTATGTTTGTTTTTTATTTTGAGAGTTTTTTTTTTTTTACTTGCGTTTGTCCCGCTAGTGCTCTTCGCTTGTTTTTTTTCTTTTTTTTCTGTTTATATTTTGTTTCTAGGTTCTGTTTGTGGGTGGGGGGTTTTTTTCCTTCTTTGTTTCTTTGTTCTGTGTTGTGGTTTTTCCTCTGGGTGTTTTTTTCTATATTTGTTCGCTCTCTTTTTTGTTTCTTTTTTTTTTTTTTTTTTTTTCCTTTTTTTTTTCTTTCTTTTTCTATATTTTTTTTTTTGTGTGTGTTGTGTCCCCACGAAAAACACTATGCCATGAGTCATGACGTACTCTATATTAGATGCCGTTTTCGTAATATTAGTTACTTCGACAACAAAAGGCCGTCCAGTTGCATTGTCGTGGACATTTACTGCTTTCATACCTGAGCTAGAATGTATTTATAATCATTGCAAATATAATTTATAACAGGGTTCCCGCGGAATTCAGGGTATCATTTTCCCTATCTCCAGAGCCCAAAATCCCTGGTTCAAACTGAGATTAAATCGGGGTTTGCGACTATGAGGAACCACTATAAGAGCACTCGGTACGCCAGAGGTACGTACTGAATTCTTGAGCATTATGTAACAAGCCCAAAATTTAACGAATTTTAGTTTAATTTAGCGAATTTTACTGAGAATAAACCGCGATTTCTGATTTTCAGCTAAAGTTATATAATTAATATCAACATTTTGATGTTCGGAGATGCATGAGCCGAAGCGTTAAATGGAGTAAATCCAGGAATAAATGGAAGCTAAAACTAAAAACGAAACCGAGTTAAACCGTGAATTTCTCCTAAAAATGCTAGTTAAATTTAATTTTAGAATTCATAACATTTTCCGTGTTGCAAAATGACAAAATTCACTGTTTTCCTTGTAAAAATATCAGTTTTCACTGTTTCCCCTGTTTTCGCTCTTGCGCGGGAACCCTGTTATAATACTGTTCAAAATATCAATGAACGCACATTAGCTACGCGCCAGGGAGTAACCGGAATTCCGGTTCCGGTTCCGGCGAAAATCGTGTTCCGGTTGCGGTTCCGGCAAAGGGCAAAAACCATACCGGAACCGGAATTCCGGTTTAAAAATTTTGTTTGAAATTTTCCATATTTTTGCTTCATCTCTGATCCAAAAATATGTAATATATATTATACAATGATCAAGCTCCAATACAACCAAGCAAAAGAAAGGATTAACTAAGCAATTTGCCGTGTGAAACGTAAGTAGGACACATACTTTCAGTAGAAATCTTTATAATAACCTGCAACAGTTTGTTAACAAATCAAAATCAAGTCGATGCTTGCAGCAACCATTTTACACATTCAGAAGTCTCCGGATTACGTTCGAATTAAGCCAGTCCAACTGGGCAGCAGAGTATGGCTTACATAGAAGTACTTAGCGTATGCTTGGCTAATATAAATTGCGCCAAGCTCCAGCCAGTGCGCTTGTAAGCTTCGTAAATCACGCGAAATTAAAGTGAAGTAACGTTATCTACAACGCAGCCAAAAACTGCTTTCTTGGCAATGAACTGGATTTATTGAAACTGTGCGAGCAATATAACAGTTTGTCTCATTTATAGCATTATGATTAGAAAGTTATCATCATTATCATCTAACTGACAGGCACTGTTTGTCCAACGCTAGCCTAAACAGTGCCTCTTACCGCTGATCAGAAAATTACTTTTTATCTATTAATTTTTCCTGAATCTTATAAACCAATAATTTCAAGTTTCCTACAGAACGTCATCTAACAGACGTATGAGTAGTAAAGGCAGACGAATAGGGACAGAGCGAAAGCGTTTATTCTTCGCTCTATGCTTTGTAAGCACATTCGATTTGACGCAGTATACGCAATGGTGTATAGTGGAAGGCATTTTTCGCTCTGGGTGTCCAAAAATCGACATATTTGATCGATAAATAAACATCATTGGCTTCCGCAATCTCTTTAAAGTTTCAGAAAGGCAATAATACCATCGCAATACATTAAGTTTAATGTAAACGTTATTTTTAATGCATTTTAAATCCACTATATCTTGATTTCTTCCTTCATCTGTTTTACTATATATATAAATTTCGAAGACCAAGTTCCGGATCCGGTTTAAATGGACGGTTCCGGTTGCTGGTTCCGGCAAATTTCGGTTCCGGTTATTCCCTGGTGTCTTCAAAACAATCGCCAGGTTTCTACAAATGATGGGATTATAATATGTGCTTATGAACGTTACTGCAACTTTTTAATACATACTGGTGTCCGTAAGTTAATGCCGGATCGGGTAAATTGAGTGCCGGTCAGGTCGAGGCGAGTCGGGCCAGCAAAATTTGATACAACTACTACCTTTAGTTTGCACGAAAAACACTATGCCATGAGTCATGACGTACTCTATATTAGATGCCGTTTTCGTAATATTAGTTACTTCGACAACAAAAGGCCGTCCAGTTGCATTGTCGTGGACATTTACTGCTTTCATACCTGAGCTAGAATGTATTTATAATCATTGCAAATATAATTTATAACAGGGTTCCCGCGGAATTCAGGGTATCATTTTCCCTATCTCCAGAGCCCAAAATCCCTGGTTCAAACTGAGATTAAATCGGGGTTTGCGACTATGAGGAACCACTATAAGAGCACTCGGTACGCCAGAGGTACGTACTGAATTCTTGAGCATTATGTAACAAGCCCAAAATTTAACGAATTTTAGTTTAATTTAGCGAATTTTACTGAGAATAAACCGCGATTTCTGATTTTCAGCTAAAGTTATATAATTAATATCAACATTTTGATGTTCGGAGATGCATGAGCCGAAGCGTTAAATGGAGTAAATCCAGGAATAAATGGAAGCTAAAACTAAAAACGAAACCGAGTTAAACCGTGAATTTCTCCTAAAAATGCTAGTTAAATTTAATTTTAGAATTCATAACATTTTCCGTGTTGCAAAATGACAAAATTCACTGTTTTCCTTGTAAAAATATCAGTTTTCACTGTTTCCCCTGTTTTCGCTCTTGCGCGGGAACCCTGTTATAATACTGTTCAAAATATCAATGAACGCACATTAGCTACGCGCATACGCTCGCCCTGTTTTCCCTGGCCGGACGAATTACATATTGGTGTTAGACAATTCTCAGTACAGGGTGTCCGCTGCCTCGCCGCTGTTATATTCAAAGGTTTTCAAGGGTAATTTGGATCAAAATTCAAGGGTTTTCAAGAATCGTTACTGATATTTTTTTGCAAAAAAATTTCAAGGAACTACTTGAAAAATCCATTTTCGTAACGCGATAACAAAACTACTGTTAACCTAAAACAAACCAGCATTCCCTATTGCAAACCACTACAAATATGACTCATCCAAACCAGGATACAATTTAAAGTCCGTCCAAACCGCATGGAATGAAGAAGTCATGGTACAATTACATATCAGGTGCTGCTATAAAACCTGAAACAAAAAACCTGGCAGGTACCTGTGGTTATATACATCATACTGATGGAATTACCTTGTCCTGCCAGGTATATCTGGTTCCAATTAGTAGATTAATATTTTTTCCAATGTTTCATAGCACATCGGACCGACAGTGATATGAATCGGAACGCTGCATATCGTTGTGTGGGTTTCATAATAATTGGTCGAGAATTGAAGGCAGTCTGGAAGTAAATTTAAACCGTAAAGATGGAGTTACTATTAAACAGGCGCGAAGTGCCCAAATTTTTTTTCGCAACTTTTTGAGGTTTTTATCAAAATCTCTTAACATAAACATACACATTGAGCTGCCTTCAGACCCAAATTCAAAGGTTTTAGTCAAATTCAAAAGTTTTCAAGGGTAACCTTCCAATTCAAGAGTTTTCAAGGACTTTTAAGGGGCGGACACCCTGTCAGTTGTGTAAATACTCGAAATACTTGTTGCTAGATGTTGTGGACTAACGAGAGTAGATAGAAAATGGGCGTTTTGCACCCCCCCCACCGGTGGGGACCGGTGGTGGTGAGTCATGTGTTGGGCATTACTCTTATTTATATGTATATATGTTTGGCATACATGCATATGTATAGATGTTTATTGTATATATAAATACAGACATGCAATGTAGTATAGTATGCGTAGCACGAACCTCGAGGATTCATTCACCTTCATTTTTGCAGGAAAATTTTTATGTTTTGTTTGGGGTCATTAGCGGGGTGCCAGGTTGTACGGGGTCATATGGTGGTGCTGGGTTGTACCATGGTGTCAGCGTGTGCCGGGTACTTGTTCCAAGCATATTATATCACGAATGTATATATAGCATACAT